>BGNK01000159.1:207188-221111 GCA_003297005.1 Symbiodinium sp. clade A Y106
AGAGTGTATAGTAGAGATATAGAGTCATTAGAGTCTATAGAGTCATAATAGAGTAGAGTCATAGAGTCTATAGAGTCATAGAGTCATAGAGTCTATAGAGTCATAGAGTCATAGAGTCACAGAGTCACAGAGTCACAGAGTACTAGAGTCACACTAGAGTCACATAGAGTCAAGTGCATCACTTCACTCTATGTACTTCACCCTATGTATCTTNGAGTCACACTAGAGTCACATAGAGTCAAGTGCATCACTTCACTCTATGTACTTCACCCTATGTATCTTCTCTGCGGGGCTCCGCACGGAAGAACCCTTCGCGATGCTTTCGGGAAAACATCCCTGCTACATGCTTGGCTGTGGTTATTCGAGCAGTTGGATTGCCCAGGTGTTGATCGTGAAAATCGACGCATGGCCCGTTATGCGGGAGATGTGAAGGTGGCTGAAGTGGGAGCAACGCTTGAGCAGTTCTTGACATTAGAAGGATGTTGGGGGGTGCATGCATGAGTGACATCTTCGTTTGGGAGCCCAGAAAGAGGAATGGGTTCCTAGTAATAAGGAAGTATACACATTGATCCTGCGAAGATGCCCCAGAATAGGGTGCTACATGGTCTTGGCATGCAGAACCTGGCAGGATCAGCGGGAATGTGAGAGAATCTGCACAGGCAGGGTAGAGTGTTGAATTGCAAGGAAGGGTCGTGTCTGTTGAGTTGTGCTTGTGTGCTCGAAGTGATTTGAAAAAAAGATTCAGCCATCTCTTTTCCATGCTGCAAGGCGATCCGCAGTGCGCTGGATACGCATACAACTTTCCGCTGCCTGAACCTGAGCGGTCCACTCAAGCTGAGCAAACACTGAAACCACACCGACTGTGACTATTCCCCGTAGCAGCTTCTATGTGCTACTGCTCCCACCGTTTTGCTACGGTTCGTGGAACCTTCATCGCGTCATGGCATTGAGCAGGAACGTCCAGCTCAGGTGTAGCATCTACGGCACGGTGCGCACAACAATTCCGATGGAAATGCCAACGTGGTCTTTCCAGGTCGCCACCTCACGAGACGCTTCGATTGAGCTCATGGCCTGAACCTGTCTGACGAATTGCCTGAAGGCGGGCACGGACCCCTTGGGTGTCATTATCGAAGCTTCGCAGGTGATGACAGACGTGCCCCTTGGCATCGACAGAACACGACCACCGAAGTGGCTCCTCATACACACTAATTATACCATGGTACCCAGGCAGAGGCGCTCGATCTGCCGGAGGAAAGGAGTGGTGCCAGATCGGATCGTGTCGCCGTCTGACGTCGAGGTGAGGCGTGTGCTGCGGAGCCAGTGTGTTCAATGTCTCTGTTACCACGGAAGGTGTCAGCGGACGAGTTCTTTTCACCAGTGAGGCTTTCCGGGGGGAACCGTAAAACCCTAAGCCCCCTAAACATCCCTAAACCCTAAACCGAAGTCTTAATAATTAGAATAGGGTGTTGCGGCCCATTATACTATAATCATAATAAGGAACCACCTTTATAATCCCTAAACATCCCTAAACCCTAAACCGAAGAAGAAGAAGACCGATGATCCCCTGAGCCCCCGGCTCCAGGATCGGAATCTTCTTCCTGGTGCTCTTGGGCTGCTTCTTTGCCTTGCAGGGGCGCCTGGAGCTACTGAGATCTGTGCCAGGGATGCCGGTGAAAGTGTATGAAAAAAGGGGGCCTTGATTATTACCTACTATACTATTTTGGGGGTTCCTTATTATAATCATAGTATAAGGCCCCGAAACCCTATTCTAATTATTAAGGCCCCTATATTGTGCTTGGATCCTGCATGAGGGATTTATGTCGGAGCCTGGATAAAAGGCGGGACCCCTAATTCCGACAAATTTCGTTATAATCTTGGGATCCCCGAAGTGTCACAGGCTCAAATCCCTAAAGGCCACTTGGTCCGTCTATACCTGGATAGGCGGTAAAGGAAGTACACTCTGCACTTAAAAGAACCGATACTTCTTTAGCGAAGCACGGCTGACTCCATCCTAGAGTGCGTTCCCGTCGAAAACGAAGCGCAGCATTCGGCGTTGAGAGTTTCCGCACAAGGGCGCCTCAGCGGAGTGAAAAGATATATGTTGAGTTCATGTGAACCGTGAGGCCCCCCCAGGCTCCTCCTAGTGTGTAGGAATGTCCTTCTACTAAGCGGCGTTGGAAAAAGGGCCCGAAAAAGGGAACCTAAGCCACCGAGAGTCAGACCCCCTGAACGATTGCACGATCCGACTCTTTGACATTCCAAGGCCGCTGACGGACTACATCTCCAGGCTTCTGAAATGCAGGCAGGCCGTGTCCTACTCATTTAGATTTTACTGTATACTGTATACAATGCTATTGAGGAGCATCGTGCAGGCTTGGATATTACTTAGCTGCATGTTGCACAGTCTGCTTGCTATGTTCGGGTATGTTCGAACCGCAGAGGGCACATTGTCAAGCTTCGACTCCGGGTGAAACTGCTCAGGAAGGATCCCCTCGAGGAGATTGCTTCGCAGGCCATCCTCGAATGTTGCACAGCCCTCCTTCCCCTAGAAATCCCAATCTAGCCTTGTCTACCCTGCACTTTCCTACCTTGTCCTAAGATGCCCGAGTAAACTCAAGCTCTAATCTTAATTGTCTATGGGCTCACGGGGGTTTTCCCGCCCAGGTCGCCCAGGATCCGGCGCAATATGATGAAAGTCCCCACACTGAGCAAGTGCCCCAGATCCGAGACATTAGGGTTTAAAGGGTTTAGGGCATCAGACCACGCTGCCTGAAAGGAAGGGGTACAGCGAAGATCAGCTTGCTCTCGAGCAGGACACATGTGTTTACAAGCTTGTGGTGCAGCGCTTTCTGTTGCCCGGTTAACAACAGGAGGAGTATCCGGGATTGGAGGGCCTTCGAGATGCAGCCAACGCCGATGATCCCGTTCTGCCGAACGAGGCGCTTGACTTTCTGTTATCTTCGGACGGATTCTTACCGACCAACACAGAAACCGTTTGCTTACCTACCAGTTGCCACACTGCTGCGGCAACAGCAACAACTGCTTCTGCTGCTACTGCTACGGCCTACTACTTCTACGACGAACCCCCCGCCGAAGAGGCCGCTGCTGCTGCTGCTGCTCCTCTTCCTACTACTACTGCTGCTGCTGCTGCTCCTGCTGCTACGCAGCTGCTCCGACTGCGACCGGCAATGGAACTACGTGTATCGGTTTTCAGCTTATGCTACAGCCTTGGGCCTTTTGCCAGGCGTTGCCGTACGACGACAGGCCCGAGCCGTCCAGCTCCCGGAGAACTGGAATTGGCCAAGAATGGGTCTCTAGTGGAGGGGTTTTGGGATTATGACCAGTCCGGCCCCCCTGCAGAGAGAGAGCTGTTAGACGTTCTTGTAGCTCTAGTCCCAGCAACACACGAAGACAGTAGTTAGGGCGAAAGAGCATGAAAGAGTCCAAAATTTTCAGGAGCAGCTGGTCGGGACACGGGACAGACACAAGTGATCCAAATCAATGTGGATAGCTGACAGCACGGAAGCACAAAGGGAGGATCACACCATTCAAATCCGCACATCTGGAACGTTATGGCCAAGATTCAGCAATGTGTGGTCAATTGACCTGGCCGCCAGACATGTTCGACCAGTTTTTGAATCCTTGTTGATCGTCATCGCCATCGTTGTCCACGGCTACCACCCCCGGGCGCAGGATTGAAGTGCAAATGTGCACGAAATGTTCATGCCACGGAAGAGGTCGCTGCAGCAATTAGAAGCCACAATTTCGTCACAAAAGTAGACTCTGCAGACTCCTCAACACTGTACCTTCTTTGACATTCGATCATACAAGAGCCACAAGTGCCACCGTGTTTGGTGTTGGTCGTGCAGTCCCAACATTGCTGCAATAGGCCTGAGCTTTCGAGGCCACCTGATACACCACCTAACCCGCCGGGAACAGTTGCTTGCTCCTTGGATGCATTCGATGCCTTTGACTATTGACGTGAGCTGCCTGACATTCAACAAGTTTAGTGGGAGATCGCAATGATTCATCGAAGCAGCTTTCACTGCGCGGGGATGGTCTTGCTTTTATGTTGCCGGCGGTTCAGACGGCGAGAGCACTGACAGCACCTGCACCTGCAAGTCACCTGGCTCCAGGATGCTCATCACGCTCGGTTCCTTTCTGATCCCGGTACAGAGGGCTCTTGCGCAGCAGCTGCGAGTCTCTCCAGCGCCCTCTTCAAAACGCCAATTCATGTGAAGACCCGCATGGTCGTGCAAAGCTGCATGTATGGATGCAAATCAAAATATTCCTTGTATGAAGACCTCCTTACAAAATGCTTGGTTGTTGACAGGTTGGGCTGTGAAACAGACCCACGTCAAAGTAACGCGTGATGCCACTCAAGCGCATCAGGGTAACTATGCTTCAGAAGCTGCTCATATGGATTTGGGCTGCTTGAAGACCTTAAAGCACAGTTGCTCATCTAGCCAGGACTCGCTTTGCCGCACGAAGTGCTGCAGATGCTGCAAATGAAAGCGCAGAGCAGCCAAGAGCTGCCCAGAGAGCCCCCGAAAATCGAGCAAAAGGCCCGGATGCTGTTTTCGGAGCAAGGTGGCATATCTTCGGCTTCGTCTCACAACAAGGGGTGGAGCGACATCTGGGTCTTCTGCTGCCAACTTCCAAGCATCTTCCGGCCTGACCTTCCACAGAAATCGCCGCGGGACAAGTAGAGAGTCCCAGAGAGTCCTGTGGAGTTCCACTTGTGCAGAGGCTTCATGGCACATTCCTTATGCAACATCTAGCGGTCTACCTGTCAGCTCACGATTCCTTTTGAGCTCTCAATACACAGAAAACCATGCGTTCGCATGGATGAGCATGGCCTGAGATGCCAGATCCATCAGTGGCGAGAAGGCTCAACTGGGTTTATTTTCTCAGTTAGGATGCCGTAAACCCATCTTTAGCCATGTTTTGAACGACTCTGACATCGCTTCTGTCAGTGCCGTGGGACCTCGGATCTATTCAGACTTCCCTGTGTTCGTAAGGCACGCTCGCATTGCGGTGATCGGTGCTGGATGGTGGTCGCAGGGCTGGCATCTTCCCCACTTGAGCCGAAATCCACGTTCCCTCCATAGTTGATCTCAACTCTGAGCTTGCACAGCCCTTCAGAGCGCAGATTAGGGATAGCCCGCGCCGAGTTGCAGAAATTTCGGCCATCGTGGAACCTTGCGATGCTCCACGCAGATTCCTGGCTTCATTGGTCAGACTGGCTCTGGCAGCTAATATACCATATGCACCATAATATACCGTTATTGATGTACCATAATATACTAGAATATATATATATATATATATTTAGTTCAAACCGTTGTAGCTAACTGAAAGAGTGCGATGAACGCATCACGAACGGCACTGGCCAAAACCCCAAGAGACCAACTGACACAGGAAAACGTTGACTGAGCTGAGATCCTAAGTCCCTAAGTCATTAAGTCGTCTCTAATGCCCCGACTTTTCCACGTCCCTACCTTTTACCACCATCAGCGATCTGGACTCTGCAAGTAGAAGAGCGTGCTAGATTGCCGGCTGAGCTCGTCGCCTCCATGCGTGGATTGGGATTATTGGAAGTAGGTGTGTGCTTGAATCAGTTTTAGCCGCCCCATTCTCCGCTGGCGTGAGAGCGGCATAATGCGAACCGAAAGGTCCCCGATGACAGCAGTTTCGTAAAAGGTCGTCTCAGTCGTCTCACTGCTCAATGGCTAAATTGCTCAATCGGTTTTCTCAGCAGTCGCCGCTGCGCCAACAAACCGAAGCGAGTATCACAAGCAGCAGGGCTTGAAATCGACTGCCAGCACAGTTGCAGCTCTCTCTGTCCCTCCGTCTGTCTCAATAGATTCGCTGTCCCTCTCTCTCTCTCTCTGGCTCCCTCTAAGCCTCGCTTCTCCTCAGATCCTAGCAGTCGTGGTGGTGTGTGTGCGTGTGTGTGTGTGACCCGAGGCACTCTGAACCCAGACATGAAGACGCTTGAGGAGCTGAAGAGTATCCAGGTTGTCCACCGGTACATTTGTTGTTTTCCCTTGTTGGGTTAATGGAATCTCTTTACCATCAACCCTAAACCCTCAACCCTCGAAGCCTGAACTCTAGAGCCTTAACTCCTAAGCCCTCACAGCCTGATGGGACCAGCTAGGTACCTACGGGGTGCCCATCTTCAAGACTTTTGAGACTCGGCCCAGGCAGTCATTTTTGTTTGTTTTCTCGGAGGTTCGGCTTTGGACAAAGAGATCAACTACTGGTAGTAGCTGATGATATACTGATATACGTTGTGTATTACATAGTTGATGTAAGATATATGACTTGACAGGTAGGATGAGATATGAGATGTATGTATACATGTAATATGTGACTTATATGACATGTAATGTGATGTAGAGATGCTTGTGAAAGGACGAGTTTTTGCTTTCATCAGCTGCGGCATCAACAGACGGGGTTGTGGTGGCCACCAGCCATTCATCCCATGCTGAGATCGGCTTGAAAGCAATGGGAGCTGGCTTCCACGTCTTTATGGAGAAGCCGATGACGACGGACCCAGCTGAAGCAAGCAGTCTTGTACGAGCAGCAGCCGCCCAAGACAAAGTTTTTTTGGTGAATAACACCGCAAATTTCCGGGACTCCGCTCAGAAAGTGCGCGAAGTGGTCGCAAGAATCTTGATGCAATAGGTTCATGTCCCAGTGCACCATGTCGATGTCCTTCAGCCTGCACAGCCTGAAAGGCAAAGTCGGCACGGTGAAGTTCGCGCAAGGTGCCCCGACCAGACTGGTGCAAGAAATCGGTAGACTACTCGGTGTACTCCCAAGCATCGGCAGGCACGGCCAAATCCTAAACCTTACTTGAGCTTGCGATGCATCATCTCCGCATGTACCAGCAAGGTTTTATGGCCTGCCCACTTCTCTGGCTTTTTGACAATCCAGAGAACGAGGGCTGGGTCCGACCAACAGGAACTATGGAAGGAGCTTTTGCTCGCCATTCTTGCAGATATCAAAGGGACTTTGTATAAACAGTGCCCCAGCGTGCGACATCTCCCGAAGTGGATTTAGGAGAGTCTCCCCTGCAGCATGGAGGAAATGGATTTGGATGGGGTCAGATGTCACATGCTCTGGCCTGGCTGTACTACGTCACAGAGCTCGAGCCCATGAGACCTGCCAGAAAGCCTATCACGAAGACGGAAAAATACAAAAATTGCCCTTAGTGGTAGTCGGGTCTTCAGTGTATACATAGTAGTGGCACTCCGGGTCCGGGGTTGGATCGGGTAAGAGCGACACGTGCATCCAGAAGTGAGGAGCGTCTATTGCAACATGGTGAAATCAGAGAAGACAGGGGCCGACATCTTTGATACGGCTGTCATTCAGTGCTTGGGTGGGGCATCTCGGCTGCACAGCTCCCTTCATCGGGGTACCGTGATGGTTCAGGTAGTTATAAGTATATTAACATTGAATGTTGATGTTGGTATTCTTACTAGTATTTGTATCCCTTCCAGCATTAGCACTAGTATTGATGTTAGAACTAGTATAAGTTTTTGCATGAACATTACTGGAATACAGGGGTGCCCTAGGATGAGTCGCCATTCGCGAACTGAAGCTGTATCTCCTCTTTTCAGTCTCTGAAAAGCCCTAATATGAGGATCCCTGTCCTCGAAAGGCAAGACAAGAAAGAATCCCCTGTCCCTTAAGGGCCCTAATGTTAGGATCCCTTTCCCTTAAGGGCCCTGACGTCCCTTAGAGGCCCTATTAGTCGGATCCCTAATATTGGCAAGGCAGTCCTGAACGTGCAAGGGACAGCTTCTCTGCCCTTCAAGTGACTTGGATCAGCACCTGGGGAGCCATGGACAGTTTAGGGTTTCGGATTTAGTGCGAGTACCGCAACCTCGGGCCAGATGTTGAACTCTCCTGCTGCTTTGATGTTTGTCAGAACAGCAGAAGCAAGTGAGAAGTCTTCGGCAAGGCGCCGGAGACAGTCCTGTCGACAGAATCACCTATCCATAAGACCGTGGACACCCTGCGAAACCTTTGAAGCTCCCATTGCCACTGCGCTGCAAGCTCTACTAGTGGAAGCTACAGGGGAGGCAAAGATCTGCAAAAGTGTCGTTGCATGGCAGTTCACACAGCCGATTCCACTGACCCAGCAACTGCTGCAGTCCAGGTTGTCGAGATAGTTTTCTTGCCGCAAGAATTCCCGAAATCCCCAGGCAGAAGTTAAAAGGCTCTTGCAGTTGTCGTAAGTTGCCGACATTTTATGTGATGGGTGCTAGGTGTTTATGCTGAAGTATTACTAGTGCTACCAGTACTCTAATGAGCACATTCATGCATTCCCTGCTATTGTTCCTGACGGACATCCCGAAGCTGATTGCAAAAGGGGCATTGTGCAGTGGGTCGCCACGACCCGCGTCGACGAGGGGGTTGGATCAAATGTCAGAGGCATCCAAATCCAGCGTCTTCTGAAAAGTACCCACTACGGGACAAAAGCAGGGTTGATTTTGTTGAGGGCATAGGTCCTAGATCGCTTTCTGCTTTCCTTAAGGTCCTATGCGAGCTCAACCAAGCAAATCGACATGAAGATCTTCGGTTCTGCAGGCGTGGTGACCTACAGCGGGGAGGACGGGGGGCCTGTTCCTGCGACTGTGTGGGCAAGTCTCCTGCTGCAACGCTTCGTCTGGGAAGGACATGCATCCTTCCTCCGGTGGGCTGAAGGTTCAGCTTCATGATGGAAGCGAGCACCACGTCCCAGGCCAGGACTGTTTCTACAAGGCTTTGTTTCTTCTGTCTTGCTGCCCAAGAACGAGCTTGCTGCGTTGACAGTTTCACATGGTTTCACCATCTGTCAGGTTTCTACTTCGAAAACTACGACTCGGAGGGAGATGGGCCAGAATCACTCCACGCTTTTATCCGTGGTTGCCAGCCACTTGGGAAATCTGGTCCGAAAATGTCGCGGTGCTGCGCGGTCAGTTGGTGAAGACTTATCTGCTTTTAGGTCTTGGTGAGCAGTTCACGAATGCCGCTGATGTCCTCTTGGGAAAGAAGGCTTGTGCTGCCATGCACTGCCATGATCTTTTGCTGGATATGCTGACAGTACAAATTTTGGTTCCGGTATCCTCTTCTGCAATTCCCGTGATTGTCTTGACTGTTCAAGATTGCCTGCAGAAGAAAAAAAAACTCTTAAAGTCTTCTGGGGCATTCTGGGGCATGAAGCGTGGCACAGTCCACGGGCATGATATGCAGCTCAAACAAGCACGTCACTGCATGGCTATTGGAAAGTATCTCTACAACGTCTTTGCAACCTCTCATTGGCTGAGATTAGTGTGCGCCTGCCATGTTGCAAGTCACCTGGCGCACGGACATAGAAGTACCGAAAACTGTACATGTGCTGCTGTCCACTCGTGGCCATTGCAGAATCGCTGGGTCGTCGAATGCGGTGTGTTCTGCCTGTGCCAGGTGGTGGATACAATTCACGCCATGTACCGGAGTGCCCAATCTGGGCATACCGAGCCGATTGCTGCGGAAAAGGCCCTGTTATGCTGACCAAGCAATCTGATGCATGCGCATAGGTGACTCAATGGGATATGCTCATGCAAGCAATATCTCCGTGAAAGGCGTAGCACTGATTCGCTGCTGGTCCTGGGCAAGGAGATCGAAGGGGACATGATAGTGTCGGACTCTCATTGAGGGCTGCTGTGACAGACCGGCAAAACCACCAGAAGGAAGCATGCTTTGTCGGCCTTTCTCAGCCTCAGAAGTCTCTGCAGATTCAGAGGAGTGAAGTCTTGGATGCATGTTACCAGTAGGTCATGCTTGTCACTATCCCTACTGACTTGCTCAGGACTTACAACTGCTGCCGCTCCTTTCCTTCCAGAAAAGGGCATGTCAGCAGGGCTTACCAGCGCCACCAAGAGCAAGTTGCCCTGGCTGGCCCAAGACCCAAGGGGGCTGTACCATGCTGCACTCCGTCTATCTCCGGATGCCCTGAAAATGCGTGCCTTGGGTGAGGACAAACTGCAGCGACCTGGCACCTGCTGTTCTGAAGCTCCTGCGCCTGGAAGTGAGACCTTGAGCGAATGAGTCCGTGCAAAGTTCACAGGCTTTATACAAGAGTGCATTTGATCAAGCTTGAGTCGAATGAGTAGCCACCAAGACATGCTGATGATTGTGTAGTGTGTGTGTGTGATGAAGCGCTGCCGTTCGATGAGATGGCAAAAAAAGCTCACAAACTTGAACGAGGCGACCTAGATCAGTTCGTTTCACGCGTAAGACGATAAGGAGGACAAAAACGATAACGCTATATCTTGTCTGGTTGCTGCATGATATCGTGGCAGGCAAGCGAGAGAGCAACGAATATTGCCATTTACGGTAATAGAACGATAACAAAAACGATAGCGTAGGGTGGCTTTGGGAACCCTTGGCCGCATTACCTGCTATTACTACTACTACTACTACTACTAGTACTAGTACTACTACTACTACTATAACTACTACTACTACTACTACTACTACTACATGGTACCACTACTACTACTACTACTACTACATCTACTATTGCTGCTACTGCTCCTGTTCTTACTCTTACTCCTACTACTACTACCACTACTGCTCCAAGTCCTGTAAAATAATAAGGAGGAAAATAAAACGATAATATTATAATGGATGATTACCACCCCCTTATGGCTTGAAATGGGGGGAGGGGGTGAGGTTCTGAAATATTTCAGGGCAGCTTCGGTCGAGGTGGGGGTTAAAACCTTGGGGGGTGGGGGTCGGGCTTGAAATTTCAGGGCTTTCTTGGGATATCAAGTCATTTTCCATTTCAAGAGAGTCGCCGTTCGTTTCCGTAGGATAGCGGCTTAGAGAGAAAGGGAGATCGCTTTCAAGGGTCCTCAATGGTTTCAAACTGGTTTTGCAGCATTACACGAGTCCAGGACGAACATGATCCAGTGTGCGGCGCACTACGCACAGGATACGGTACACATAATATCAACAAGCAAGACCTTCGCTAGTCTTTCGAGTTGGCTGGGACTCTTGCGAGCGCACAGCATCCTGTTGGAAACCTCTGCGAACGACATGCGCACCACCATCAGGACCATCGTAATTGCACGACGAAAATCGCTAGGATAAAGGAAGGACAGATCACCCAGCACCATAATGCCGAGACGTCTTCGCCAAAACAGAAGAAAAGACCCGACTTTTGCAGCGCATGCAACCACATCGGACAACGGAACGATACACCTCACTGCCACGCTTAGACTCGACGGTCCCCCGCAGCCACAGGCCAGCGACTAGGGTAGAAGCTCCCCAAAGCAGACTTCGGCGCTATGGCTCTCACGACATCGGCCCCTCGGAATTCCAGAGACGTGCCTATACAGACCCCATGATCGCGTGCAACTCAGCCACGACGAATTGTTTCCGGCAAAATACAACCACCCCGTCCGAGGAAAGCTCATCCACGACGACCGCCGCAACGAGCACAACATGTCCAGAGATCGTGTCATCCGAAGCGAAAGAGCAAGTGCCATATTACCGACCCACAAGACGTGCGGGCACCACAATCCGGGCGGAGCCACAGTTCCTCTCCAGAGTCGGAGATAAAGCTTTTCGAGCGAAGGGCGTTCCCCAAAAAATCCTTTTCTTCCAAATCCGCCAACACAGAAGGCCTCGAAGGGCCTAAAGACGTGCCCGAGGTCGGGACCGGCGTCAGCACCGCCTCCTCTCCGCCGGAGTCGGAGTCGGTCGACTCAGATAACAGTGAGTGGAGGTCCTCCTCCCGGACCGAAGCAGAGAGAAGCCCGGCGGAGACTGGCGGGGCCTCATCCCTATTCGGGGCCGCCTCCGGTAAGCAGTCAGGGGAGAGGAGGAAGTTGTCCGGAGCCGATGACGGGCCAGACCACGGGCCATCGGCTGGAGAGGGCGGAAGCCGGAACGGATAGACGTCATCAGCTTGTGTGTGTGTGTGTGTGTCTGTCGTATGTGTTGTATGTCTTGTATGTATATGTTGTGTGTATATTATGTCAATGTGTGTTGTATGAGTTTTGGGGGGTTGTATGTGTTGTGCATATTGTGTGTATATTATGGGTGTTGTATGAGTTATGGGGGTTGTGCGTGTTGCATGTATATTGTGGGTGTTGTATAGTATATGATATTTAGGTGTGTGTGTGTCTGTGTCTGTGTGGGTGTGTGTGCGGGCGTGCTTAAAGTTGTGTTGAGCAGGTTTGCGTAGTGTACTGAAAGTTATCTGATATATTATATATATTTATATGATTGCTTAGTGGTGATTACGAAAGCTAGCGTAGTTAGTCGTTTTCTTCGGTCACGCATTAAACCGCGCAATTATATAATTATTTACTACTCTAGGTAAATAAGGGGGGGCTCGTCGCTCTCCTTTTCTTGATTTCTAGGTGATCGATCCCCTCTTCCCCTCCCCCCCTCTTAACTACACTACACTCGCACAAAACATCGGCCCACCGATACGAAAGGTACTTCGAGTGTAAGATATACTATAAAAAAGAAAAGAAACGGTATGGCATCCGTCTCACGCATGCACGAAATATCGTCCACATCGATGCGAAAGCCACTTCGAGTGCAGGTTCTGTTGCTAAAAATCAATTCAAGCGGTATATTGATATATATATATCAATGTCGGAGCTAATAACAATAACATCAGTAACAACAACTCACGCATGCACGAAACATCGACCATACCGATACGAAAGGCACTTAGAGTTACGGCATATCGGGCTTCGCGCCTATATGTTAATATCGGAGTCAATAATAATAATGACCTATTTCAATAGCTCCGACGATCAGAAGCACGGAAAAGCCAAAATTTTTCAAAGATAATTACTAGAAAAATAAGCATCTTCCAAATCGACGATTTCTTCTAATTTCGGCGTCTCCAATCGAAAATCAGGGTTTGAATTTATATTACTCAAATTCTACTTATAAAATAATTTCACAAATTCTGCTTATAAAATATGCTCGAGGTTCCCCCTTATTTCAGCCGCCCGATAACCACAAATACGGAAAATCCAAGTTTTTCACGGATAACTACTAGAAAAATCAGCATTCGCCGACAAATTGAATGATTTTCGTAGATGCTCGAAAAACCAAAAAGCCCTATGAACACGAGAAATTATAGAATAGCATATTTTTATTTACGAACAAATTTCAAGAAATAAACTAAATTATCTATAAATACCAACTATCAAAAAATATTCAACCATCCAAAGTCGATCAGTCAACAATATAATCAATAAGTTAAAGTAGTGATTCAAGATTCTTCCCGTCCGAAATTTTTCACTTCACCTTCGCCCAAGCCACTGCTTTTGCCGCAGCCTGGTAAGGCAGCTGGCGGCCGAGGCGCAGCGAAAAAATCCGCAGCTGGTCCTCAACATAAGCAGAGGTCAATTCTACAGGATCTTATGAAGGTTTATCGCTACGTCCTGCCCCTTCCTTGTGCATCTGTCTAGGCTCTTTGCGCGAGAGTCTCATCGAGCCGAGTTGCTCCCTTCTCTGGATCGTGGCCGAACTCGCGACGGTATTGTCCCAGCAGCTCCTGGAAAGAGAACGATCCATCTGCTGTATCACCGGCATGACAGTTCATGCTTAAACGAACCAGGAATCATACATCATCAATCATAATGGCTGCTCAACTCGCCTTTGCATCGCCCTCGCTTTGCTCGACAAGCTCTGCCACCTTCGCGCAAACTAGCACAACCCACAACTGGGCAGCCCTCAATGATCACGTACTTTGGGGACCTTCCCTCAGCACAAGACAACGGAGGGGAGGGGCAATAATGAGCTTGCAGGCACACCCATGCTCCGGCCTGACGGCTGCTCGCCTGGAGCAGAGCCTTCGCCTCGCCACTCAGGCCGAAGCTGCGGGCAGCGGGGTGCTCCTCGCAAGCCGATCCG
>BGNK01000159.1:225965-283586 GCA_003297005.1 Symbiodinium sp. clade A Y106
TGTTGAAAGAACACCAGTTTTTTGGAACAGAGTACAAACCTCCTTGTGAAGTGCCGAGGCTTAGAAGTAGGAAATCTCAGTCTTGGTCGTCTAACAAAGTCTTGAGGCCTCCATTTCCGCAAGCTTGCTCCATAATTCTGGCACCTGGCGACAACATCATAACCTACGAAATAAGAGACCACTTCGCTGCTGATGCAAGCATCTGCTGCTTCGTCTAGGAATCCATAGAGATTCGATGATTCCTTTCCCGCCTGCACGGCTTCGAATTCAAACGTCGCAGCCTCCTGCTGAAGCTTTGCCATTTTGCCAGCAGCATCCTGGATTTCAGCTGCGAGCTGCACCTGGCTCGACGCAAACAAAAGCCTTGCATCATCACCATCCGAATCCTTCTAACCCCGAGAGGGCAAGACAGCGAAATATGGGAGCATCTTCGCATGACCATCATAGTAGCTGCGGGCCTCCATCTCTGCGATCTGTGCCTTCAGTACTGGCACCTCAGACCATCGGCGCTGTGCTCAATGCTCTGGTGCACGACTTCAGACAGGCTTTTCGCCACCGATCTTGAAATCCGTGTCCGTGTTGCGGGGACGCAGCAATGATTGTAAAATGGCACCTCCTCCGCTTCCGCCATGAGCCTTTCAACTTCATGGCCGGCAGACTTCTCCATTGCCTTCATGCTTCAACCAACCGGAGAGCTGTGCCCATGTTGTGCCGCAGCTTAAACCGAGGCAAGGATAGCGCAGGCCTCCAACTCGGCAATTTTGTTGCGCAACTCCGGCACCTACCAGAATAGTTATNTTGTGCCGCAGCTTAAACCGAGGCAAGGATAGCGCAGGCCTCCAACTCGGCAATTTTGTTGCGCAACTCCGGCACCTACCAGAATAGTTATGAAGCAATGCTTCGATCTTGCATCTCTCTCATTATTGACCCATTTAATCCCTCTTCAGGTTTACTCCGAACCCTCTTGCGCGGCTTCGGCTTGCTGCTGAAGCTCTGCAGGTGTCGCGGCAGCATCTTGTACGGAAACTACCAACTGTGCCTTAGGAAACTCTAGGAAGAGCTTTTCGCCAATTTGAATGCAAGGAATCAATCTAGCTTCGTAAGACCAACGAAACAGACAAGTGAGCCTACCAACCGGGCTCAAGCCTCCTCCAGCTGTGCCTTCAATCTTTGGACTTCTGCCTCGAGACATTCGCATGCAAACAGCAATTTCCTATCTACAATCGAGTTAAAGAACTCTGAAGGTCTGCTAATGCCGCTACTATCCGTTGCTATTCGGACGACTCAGAATAAAAGATGCGTCTTCCGAGCAAACCTTTAAGACGCCTGGGCTCCTGGTCTCTGTCTGTCTCCTTTGTCTATTTTTATATTTCTCTCTTCTTCTGCTTCTTCGCCCCCGCCTCCCTCCCTGTTCTTCCTTTATGCTTTGCTCAGGGCACGACACACAGGCATCTCTCCCTATCTCTCTCTCTCTCTCTCTTGGTTGTGCCATTCGCTTCCCCAGTGAAGCAGCGCTCCTCGGCATGCCCATGCTTGCGGCACAGCGCATTGAGACTGGCGTCGTACGCCTCCTCCAAACTCCATAGAGCCCATAGAGCCAACAGAATTTCTCAGTCAGACCAAACATGCCTTCATCTCAGCCAACTCGCGAGCATGCGACGCTGACGTTGCCTCCATGGCGGTCAAGACCTGCGTATTCCCAGTAGCACGACACACGCGGCCAGACCAGGCTCAGTCACGGTTTCCCACCTGATGGTTGACTCCTCTGCTGTTCTGCAGCTCTGCCTGCGGTGAAGGATGGGCAGGCCCGCTCAACTTGCTGGCGACAATGCATTTGCGTTTCCATGGCCGAAAGNCACGGTTTCCCACCTGATGGTTGACTCCTCTGCTGTTCTGCAGCTCTGCCTGCGGTGAAGGATGGGCAGGCCCGCTCAACTTGCTGGCGACAATGCATTTGCGTTTCCATGGCCGAAAGAATTGAGATATGCTCGAAGTATCGAAGTTTGGATAGATCACGGAAGAGCCGCACATAAAACAGCGAAGTCCTTAGATTCACGGATGTGTTCACTCTAGTTCTCGCAGAAATCGCCCTACGACGTGTCAGCTCATAGATTCATAGGTTGAATGTGTGAGTTGTTTCCAGCGCTGGCTTCTCATCATTGCGAATATCGAAGAGCGGAGGACTCCATTCATTTGACGTGGTTTACTCTTGCCTACTTGTTTAGTGCCTTAGGGCTCTGTGGAATTTGGGTCGTGATGTTATCTTCCGAAATGGGTTTGTTTTGTTTATTCGATTTTGTTCGAGCATGCAGAGCCCTAGAATCGTGCTCAAATCTGGATCACGGGGAACCAGCATGCACGTAAAACTACATGTCTTTGTTGAAAGAACACCAGTTTTTTGGAACAGAGTACAAACCTCCTTGTGAAGTGCCGAGGCTTAGAAGTAGGAAATCTCAGTCTTGGTCGTCTAACAAAGTCTTGAGGCCTCCATTTCCGNTGTTGAAAGAACACCAGTTTTTTGGAACAGAGTACAAACCTCCTTGTGAAGTGCCGAGGCTTAGAAGTAGGAAATCTCAGTCTTGGTCGTCTAACAAAGTCTTGAGGCCTCCATTTCCGTAATCTTGCTCCATAATTCTGGCACCTGGCGACAACATCATAACCTACGAAATAAGAGACCACTTCGCTGCTGATGCAAGCATCTGCTGCTTCGTCTGGGATTCCATAGGGATTCGAGGATTCCTTTCCCGCCTGCACGGCTTCGAATTCAAACGTCGCAGCCTCCTGCTGAAGTTTGGCCATTTTGCCAGCAGCGTCCTGGATTTCAGCTGCATGCTGCACCTGGCTCGACACAAACAAATGCCCTGCATCATCANTGAAGTTTGGCCATTTTGCCAGCAGCGTCCTGGATTTCAGCTGCATGCTGCACCTGGCTCGACACAAACAAATGCCCTGCATCATCACCGCTTGAACCTTTCTAATACCGGATGAGCAAGAAGACTAAACATGGGAGCAACTTGACATGACCATCATAGCAGCTGCGGACCTCCATCTCCGCGATCTGTGTTTTCAGTAGTGGCACCTCAAGAACATGGGCGCTACATTCAATGCATTATTGCACAACTTCAGACGACCCTGCGATTAGGCTTTTGCAATCATTCTTGAAAGCCGTTTCCGTATCCTTGAATGGCGGCACCTCCTCGGCCACCGCCGTGAGTCTTTTCACTTCATGGCCGGCAGACGCCTCTCTGGCCTTCAGTTTCAACCAACCGGAGAGCTATCCACAGGCTGCGTTGCAGCCTAAACTGCGGCAATGATGGCGCAGGCCTCCACCTCGGCAAGCTTGCTGCGTAGCTCCGGCACCTGCCAATGCAATGCGCGTATCAATGCTGTAATGTTGCCTATCTCATAGTCCTTGGCTCTTGCTCATTTTTTCCTCTTCATGTTTACTCCGAACCCTCTTGGCTGCCTGCGCCGCTTTGGCTTTCAGGTTGTCCACTTGCTGCTGAAGCTCTGCGGATGCAGCGGCAGCATCTTGGACGGCAGCTGTCCGCTGAGCCTTGCGCAAGTTTTGCATGCGGCTGTTTACGACATATGGACTTAAACGACGGAATTCCGTGCCTCCAGGTCTGCGATCTGTGCTCGCAATCCTGATACCTCCCAGCACAGCACAGGAACCCGAATAGCCGGTCGATACCATTCTATGCACCACTATGTACCGCGGCCCGCCTCTTCCATTTCTGCCTTGCGCAGCTGCTCAGCTGATCCTTGTCCTTGTGCAGCGACCTGTTGCTTCGCGGGCTCAATGGCTCAATAATTGATTCAGGCTGTGAGTTGTGGACTTAGGTTTGCAGGGTCGGAGGGGCTTGTGCGGCGCAGGTTCGCACCCTCTCATGATTTTGACCGCTTTGGAAATTGCGATATGGGTGGACTCTGATGGCTTCCCTGAATATGCATGCCTCCTGCTTGAAGCTTTCGTAGTCGTGGCGAAGCTCCTGCACAGGAGTTCGGGGCAACTGTGAAATGACAGACCATATAGACTAAGCTTCCCACGCTGAACGCTAAGCTAACATCTCGGCACTTTCCAAGGCTTTATTGCATACGTAGCGTAGGCTAGGAAGTTGTCGATTCGGCTCATTTGCCGTCTTTGGGGAATGCTTCGGTATTTGAAACTTTGTAGGCTCTGAGAGCGTCCCCGGGTGTATCTCAGAATCTCTATGGCTGGAAGCTTCCGTAATCCCGGCGAAGCTCTTGGACAAGAGCTTCTAGCAGGAGAAACATGGCGAAACCATACTGTGGGATCCTGAATTACCGAAACCTTTTTCGACGGGGTTATGGTCGGAACACAAATCCCTGATTTCGTCCATCCTTCTTCAAGCTGTCGAAGTCTTGGCGAAGCTCCTGGACAGGAGTTTTGGGAACAACGATCGACTCAAGCTTCGAACTCTCCATACTCATGCGCAGCTTGCCTCCTTGAATCGCTGGAGATCGTGCCGCACTTGCTCAGCAGACGCTTGCCCTTGCAACGAGGCCTTTTGCTTTGCCTGTGATCGGACACCATCGAAAGCTACCAAATATGCTGCTACTCATATCAAAACGCACTCCAGTTAGCATCTTGCAGCCTCCATTTCCGCAAGCTTGCTCCATAACTCTGGCACCTGGCGATAACATCATAACCCACGAAATAAGATACCACTTCGCTACTGATGCAAGCATCTGCTGCTTCGTCTAAGATTTCACAGGGATTCGAGGATTCCTTTCCCGCCTGCGCGGCTTCGAATTCAAACGTCGCAGCCTCCTGCTGAAGTTTGGCCATTTTGCCAGCAGCGTCCTGGATTTCAGCTGCATGCTGCACCTGGCTCGACACAAACAAATGCCCTGCATCATCANTGAAGTTTGGCCATTTTGCCAGCAGCGTCCTGGATTTCAGCTGCATGCTGCACCTGGCTCGACACAAACAAATGCCCTGCATCATCACCGCTTGAACCTTTCTAATACCGGATGAGCAACAAAAGTAAACATGGGAGCAACCTGACATGACCATCATAGCAGCTGCGGGCCTTCATCTCCGCGATCTGTGCCTTCAGTAGTGGCACCTCAAGAACATGGGCGCTGCATTCAATGTATTGTTGCACAACTTCAGACGGTCCTGCTGTTAGGCGTTCGCAATCAATCTTGAAAGACGTTTCCGTAGTGCAGTCTTACATCCTTGAATGGCGGCACCTCCTCGGCTACCGCCGTGAGTCTTTTCACTTCATGGCCGGCAGACTCCTCTCTGGCCTTCAATTTCAGCCAACCGGAGAGCTACGCACAGGCTGCGTTGCAGCCTAAACTGCGGCAATGATGGCGCAGGCCTCCACCTCGGCAAGCTTGCTGCGTAGTTCCGGCACCTGCCAACACAATTGCGAATCAATGCTGTAATGTTGCCTATCTCATAGTCCTTGGCTCTTGCTCATTTTTTGTCCTCTTTATGTTTACTCCGAACCCTCTTGGCTGCCTGCGCCGCTTTGGCTTTCAGGTTGTCCACTTGCTGCTGAAGCTCTGCGGATGCGGCGGCAGCATCTTGGACGGCAGCTGTCCGCTGAGCCTTGCGCAAGTCTTGTATGCGGCTGTTTACGGCATATGGAGTCAAACGACGGAATTCCGTGCCTCCAGGTCTGCGATCTGTGCTCGCAATCCTGATACCTCCCAGCACAGGAACCCGAAGAAGATCAGAAGCTGGTCGATACCATTCTATGCACCGCTGCCCGCCTCATCCATTTCTGTCTTCGATCTCTGGATTTCGTCCTGTAGCCATTCCATTGATGCTTGCGCTTGCACGGCGGCCTGTTGCTTCGCTTGTGATCTGACGCCACGGAGACCCCCTCGTGACACTATGGAGTTCTCATGCTCGGTTTCGAAGGATTTGGGCGCGTAGAGCTACTTATATAAATCATGAAGACCGGCAAAACGAGACAAAGAGGATACAAGACTCAAAATTCGGCAGCAAGTAGGGACCCCCCGTCCTTCTCTGATGATGCCGTCACCAGCGTTGGCAATGGTTTCGCCACCTCGCTACAGTTCGTGTGCACGCTTCTATTAGTATCAGCTCCCGGCGTGCCTTCTCTGGTGTCTCCGGCTGTAGCTGCGGCGAGCTCGCTGCCTTGCAAGTCTAATATGTCTTCATAACGCTCTATGCAGCATGCCAGACCTTTCTCTTCCGGTTCTTTCTGAGCTCCTGGCTCGCGCACCAAGATGAATTCCAGCTCTGGCCTCCCAGCAATGATGCGACAAAGGCTCCCCAGCTGTATCTATTGAGGCCCAGGCCCGTCGTGGCGTGGCAAACGGCNTGGCTCGCGCACCAAGATGAATTCCAGCTCTGGCCTCCCAGCAATGATGCGACAAAGGCTCCCCAGCTGTATCTATTGAGGCCCAGGCCCGTCGTGGCGTGGCAAACGGCCTGCCACTCTCGGCTGAGACCTATGGCCGCGCCAACCATCAAATAATTAGTCCAGGATTGCTTTCGATGGATGAAGGAGCCACTGCGACGATGGTTCAAATACTTCGAATGGAAGAAAGCTAGAACCTAGATGATTCCGTGCGCTTGTGGGTTCGCAACCTGGTGCAGGAGTTCGGGATCGGGTGAGTATGAGGCTCATTGACTCACTGATTGAGTGAGTGGCGAATGAGTGAGCGAGCGAGTGAGCCTGCATTGCCGCCCATTGTTCGTACTCAGCGGATATATCGAATTGAACCCTTCATAAACAAGCATATCGCTCACCCCCAACCGTCTCCCCGCACGCGCAAGCCGATGTCTGAGAACCTGAGACCCCATCAAAAGAACGTGTACACCCAAGGTCCGTGAAACCAGGTGGAACCGTAAAATCAGTGTCTCCGGGCTTCGGGCCGTCGGGATCTGCGGCACCTGTAACTTCTCCAAAGAGTCGCAATCAAATTTGGATTCTCAGATCTACAAGGTCCAGACCAATGGAGGAAGATGACTTCCGCGAACTTGGTGAATTGAGTTGAAGCTAGGACTTGCCATCACAACTTGACTTCTCTTTGGCATGACAGTTGGCAACCAATATATCTCCCGGATGAAGTACCCTATATTTGCCCGGAGCTGTTCTGCAGCCGGGCAACTCTGGCTCACCTGCGGACGCAACACTGCTGAATCAGGCACGGGCTATTCATTCCTATCATAGTATCTTCACAAATCTCGCCGGACCTTCTTCACAACAGGGGGCGTGCAAGTACGCAGATGAAGAGTCGGCCTCAAAGAATCGGCTTTGCCGGCTCCTCTATATAGACCAGCCACTACTATATGGCCAATATCTAAGATATCCCATATACGAATACGAAGCAAATAATTGATAAGTTCTAAATTCTGAACCTTGCAGCTTTTTGAGGGCAAGGCCCCAAGCTTTGTGCTGCACCTGATCTTCTCTTGGCCACCATGAGCGGACGTCAATCATGAAGCGGAAGTGACAGAATTACAAAGGCTTATTTTCTCCCTCAGAAATATCTGAGGCAATGGCGCACTTCACGACTCACCTTTGTTATTTGCGCTGCTCAAATTCGCACACTGGCTGCGCTGTTCTTGATAAGCACGGTTCATCAGGCACAGGCCTATCGATAAAGATAAATAAGAAAGCGATGGAGATATAATTTCCTCTAATCTTCTCGAACTAAAGCGAGAGCCATCAAGATTGGACGACCCGCTCGTACCTACATTGCCGAGGCGCTACAACCACGGGCGAATTGGACGGGGACGCCGTCCTTCCCCTGCCGGTCGCCGCCATTCCAAGATCCGCGCCTTCGGAAGTGAGTCAATGAGGCTGACAGCTGCGGCAGAAAAAGATATGAAGATTAATGAGACTTGGCGATGCCGCATTCAAATTGATTCCAATTCCTCTCTTCCAACAATATTCCTCGACGTGAGCATCACAGCGCAGACGACATACATGTGCTTTTTGCAGCCACCCTTTTCCCATACAGTGTGAAGGTGCTGAAAAGTAAAAGCTCACGGCCGGAGGTTCAGATGGTGCGGTTTAAGAGTTCAAGGGTCCAATGTCCTGGACTTGTCAAGGCTGAGGTGCAAGAGGTAGAGTCCCTGCACTGCACTGGCCGTCATTAGCCCTTTTTTGGTAGGAGGTCTGCTGCATCGGGGGATGCAAACCACTCCCCGATATTCTTGTTACGGGTAGTCTTCTGATATGTATGAGCTTTGTGAGCCAACATTCTGCCCTGAAGCTTCTTGAACTTTATAGCTAGGTATGCATTCAAACCCCAAGTCTGGGTTCATTTGGCTAGCAAGCTGGGCTGGGCTGTGCTGTGTTATTTATACAGAGAGGCAGAGGACTGAGAACGAAGCGGTTGCAGTGGCTGACCCCGCCGGAAAATCCACGTAGCGTTTTGTCGGCTTGTGGGGCCACAGGCTGCTTTGGGGCCTCAGCCAGTACGACTGGTTCTGGTGCCTTGAGGCAGCTGCAACTTTTCTGAGGAACCATCGCAGTTAAGCTGGACTCAGGGCCATCTTCACGGACTCTGAGATATTAAGCTGGTAATTCGGTTTACATGTAGCCTTCGCGTGTCAGCATATGCCCGACGTTTTCCAAGCCAAGTTGGACTTCGTGGGAGCTGACGCCACATGACAGCGTAGCCAAGTTTATATCACCACCCCGAATGGGAGTGGTATGGCTTTTCGACTTGGCTATAAAATGGATAAAGAAAGAATGGAGGTTAAGTCTAAATTTAGGTCATATAGATTTTTCTTCATATAAAATGACGAATTATTAAGACTATGAATTCGAAAACCCTCACTAGATCAAACAAATACAGTGCATTTGCTGGATAAGAAATGCCAGCTCCCAGCGTTGGGTTCCCTTCATATCTTAATTTCTTTTTAGTTTCGCATTTCCATATTTCCCAATTTCCGAATCTTCGGATACCCCTTCATATCTTAACCATTTCTTAACAGGGGATCGGATCGAGCCCATGGAAGTCTAGGTATTGAGTTATAGGCCTTAGCCACTAGGCTAGATGGACTTCACCCAAGACAGTGTTATATTACACTTTAACTTTCGTAACCCCTACAACTTTGCTTTTAGGATTTTCGAGATTTGAGAATATTTGAATTTAGAAGCGAACCACTTAGCCACATAAGAAATGATCCTAATATTGGGTACTCTTCATTTCTTAGGTAGAAGATAATCTAATTTTTCGGATGTTTGGTGCTATCCGGCTGATATAGCCCCAACGTATTTTATTCAAACATGCCTTACTTAATGATTCCATTGTAATATTGATTTCTTAATTAATATAATGAATTACATAAGATCATTTAGATATATATATATATTTCTCGAATATTTCGAAGGTTTAATATTAGTTTTTCTATTTCTTGAAATTCTAGGTAATATTATATATGCTATACGAGATTTCTTTCGGAAGAACTATCTTTTTATAGAAATACTTTATTGAGAAAACCGGATAACCCCACCTGGGTATGTCTGTGGATAGGGATGAACCAGTGGATGAGCCCTCTAGAGCCTTCCAAACGAGCGTGTGCGGTGTTGCGTGTGCAGTGCCCCTGTTGTGTGTTGTGTTGTGCATGGTGTTGCTGTGTGCTGGGTGTTGTGGTGCAGTGCGCGTGTTGTGTGTTGTGTTAAGCGTGGTGTTGGGTGTGCTGTGTACTGTGTGCTGTGTGCTGTGTGTTGTGTTGTGTGCTGTGTGCCGTGTGTTGTTTTGTGTGTGTGTGTGTTGTGCGTGTTGTGTGTGTTGTGTGTTGTGTGTTGTGTGCCGTGTGTTATTTTGTGTGTGCGTGTTGTGCGTGTTGTGTGTGTTGTGTGTGTTTTGTGTGTGTTGTGTGTGTGTGCGTTGATTGTGTTGTGTGTTGTGTGTGTGTGTGTTGTGTGTGTGTGTTGCGTGTGTGTGTGTTGTGTGTGGGTTGTGTGTGTGTGTGTTGTGTGTGCGTTGTGTGTGCGTTGTGTGTGCGTTGTGTGTGCGTTGTGTGTGTTGTGTGTGTTGTGTGTTGTGCGTTGTCTGTTGTTTGTTATAGTATGGGTGCGCGTGCATGTGCCTAAAGTTGTTTTGTGCTTATTTGTGTGGTAAGGTGAAAGTTGTGTGTTCGTGTTATGTTATGTGTAATTGTGGGGTCGTTCTGGACTATTTAATGGTACTTATTGCGGGGGGGGGGGGTTGGGCTTGAAATGTGCGCCGTATCTCGTAGAGTCTTCTAGAGTCAGCGTTTAGTGGGGTATAGAGACTTTTGGGGGGGATTATGGGACGGATTCTAAATACGTGTCGTATCTCGTAGAGCTTTCTAGAGTACTCAGCTGCAATGCTTGTGGCTTCTGTGCTCTATACAAGTCTATGCCAACGAATGCCGCACTGAATTAAGCCTATGTTAAGCTGCATGCTACATAAATATGATCCATATATCATATATTGGCAACGGAAATTTCAGCATTCCTATCCCGGATATAGGAATTTCTTGGCAACGGAAATTTCAGCATTCCTATCCCGGATATAGGAATTTCTTATCCAATATCATCATTGTATCCCCCCCCCAAAGCCCATACCTGAGCTGCTCAAATTTTCCGTCCAACGAAATTTCTGATTTCGTTTCTAGGGTTCGTATCCATAACTGACATTGCGATAGAATCCTAGATTTTTATTTTTACGTTCTTGTTTCTTAAATTTCCCAGATTTATTTCGCGCTGAGCTTGAATTAACTCAATACGACTATTTACAACGACGTATTAATATATAACTAAAGTGCAGAAGAAATTTCAGAAATCTTTATGAAAAACATATATTTCAAAAATATTATTCTTCTTTATTATATGAAATCTTATCTATGTTCAGATATTATTTATTCTATATATTCATATAATCTAGTCTTCATAATAATACTACAATCGTACAATCGAAAATTCTATAAACCCGACCTATAATTCTCAGAATTTAGTTATTTTTTGCATATACTAAATAAATACTAATCAATTTTTACCTGTTTATATCAAGATTTAAATGTATATTATATAATATTGATTGTTATTTATTAATATTCAATATATTTATTTAGACAATAATATTATCAATCAAGAAATAAGAAATTAAATAATCAAATATCATAACCTTATAACTCAATTTCATTATATGAAAACCAATATATGAAATCACCAGCACTAATTTCAAATGAATATATTGAAATTGCTACTAATATAAATAAATATAATTCTTTATTCATAAGAATATTAATTTAATACTAATCAATATTAATATAAACAATATTCTATATCAATTAATATATTGACAAAATGAAATATTCTTAATAATATATGATTATTATTATGTACATATATATATATATTCGTAGTAATAAATCTAAATAATAGATTTAAAAAATTATGAATATTATTTTTAAGAATTAAGATGAATATTCATATGAATAAATATATTTCGTTATTCATAAGAATATTACCTTTAAACAAGGGATTTCGTGGGCTTTGGAGGGGGGAGGCAAATAAATAGAATCGACCTTTATCGCATGAGTAGGGCACGACCACTGCATACACACAACCATGTGTGTGTATATATATATATATATATATATATGTGTGTGTGTACGTGCGTACGTGTGTATGCATGCATGTATGCATGTATGTATACCTGTGTGCAACACAATTTATGCATGTATATATATATATCATCTATCTACCTGTCTGACTGTGTACATATATATATATATACATACATGTATGTATGTGTATATATATATATATATATCTGCGAATAATAGTGGAAACCGTTTGTTGATGCCGCACGTTCGGTCCACTCGTCTGCGTGGGTGATGCTCTTGCCGTCGGTCGAGGGTTTCATTCATCACCTTAAATGGTCGCATTCATCGAGATTGCTGCGAGAACTGATACAAATTTGAAGACAGCAGAGGCACCGGTAGTGGTAGGCTTTGCCAGGAGACTGGCATCACCGGCACAGGGATGCTTCAGCTTCATGCTAACATCACCCTAACAGGCCTGACCGATCATGTGGTAGCAGAAGTTGAAAGATGCCCACTCATCTTGATCAAAGGCCTTGTGCTGGACCTGTCGCGCTTGACCCGGCTTCCTCGTGCTCGTGAAATCACACTCCGAGCTCTGGTTGTACTGGCTTCTTTCTGCCTTTTGCATAGAGCATTTGGCCACTCTTGCATTCTTGCCAGATTGGGCGACCTTCGATCTTGTTGGCGCCATGGTGTTGATGGCTGGTTCTGCTCATCAACCTGCATTGCCAGCCTCGGCCTCTGAACCAACGGCTGATTCTCGCGCTTTCCGCGGACTCGACCCCGATAGTTTGTGGCAGCTGGCCTGCTGTCTTCGCATCAAGCTTTGGAAGTGATGTAAGTTGGCGACGGATAGCTTAGATGGCTGAGGCGGTGCGTGAGTTGAGGCCTCTGATCAGGCAGTGGTTCTGCAACTTCGCAACTTGACATTTATCACACGCCGTGAAGAGATTTCCGGATGGACACAGTTGATACTACCAATCCTGTAGGAGTGCCTTTGTAACACAGGCCCACACGTCTTAAACGACCCCTCTTTTGCGTCCTTTTGCCACCCTGCGGCCCGGCCTCCCTTGATTTTACCTGCTTTGTCCGCCCTCCCCTTACGCCCTCGGCCCAGCAGAGCGCAGAAGGACGCAAAGGACGCAACGCAAGCTGAGGAGCCAGCGGCCTGTGTTACAAAGGCACTCCTACAGGATTGGTAGTATCAACTGTGTCCATCCGGAAATCTCTTCACGGCGNCTGGGAAGTCGAACAAGTGCTGCGAACGCTCTGGCAGATACAAACCACGCTCGTGCGAGACGCCGCCTTTCCCTCTTCTGCTGGCCCTGTGAAGCCGAGGCAGGCGGCGTAGCGTTAAAATTAGTCATCTTTCGAGAGCGCAAATTTTCACCACGATACTATTGTGCTCTGTGCATCGACTTCACCACCACGTACTCGGCTGCACGGCCCTGATTCAAAGGGCAGCCACCGCACGTGTCGGTCTTGAAACGGAATGGCCATCATCAGCTTGAAAGCTACAGCTTCGTCCATCTCGCAAGGGAGTGCTGGTAGGCTGCGCAAGGATGTCGTGGTCTGTTTTCTCTGACCTCCGTATCTTTTTTCATAGACCCTGCTGATTCTCGCTCCTACTCAAAATACAACCCCCGCCTTCCCCCCCCACGACCGATGTTGCCCGTGCACAACACGCAAGCCAAATAATGATGCCTCCATGAGCTGTTGTAGCAGCTCGGATGGTCTCAGCGGACGGTCGAATACCTTCACACGGATTTGCTGCGGAATGCCATGCAGAAGATATCCTGAGCCATATTCAGAAATGGGAATCCAATAGTTAGATTTCTACTATCATCGCATTTAGTTCTAGTGATTCTAGTGATAGTTGTAATAGTATAGTTGTATTACAGTCATACTATAGTCATAAAGTGATTATAATGTAGCTAGAATATACGTATAATCTACTTCTACAGGTATAACAAGAACAAGATTACACTTGTAATATAGCTTTAGTTATAGTAGTAGTATAGTTATATGTACAGCCCTCAATGCCGGCCTTCGACTGGATCAACAGGGCTTCGGACAGCCGGGCCTCCAACCTTGGCAGAAAGTCGCTTTGTCTTCAAAGCATATTATACTATATCATAGTATACCATAGTGTACCATAGTATACCATCGTATACCATAGTATACCGTAGTATATCAGAGTATGTCATCGTACATAATGGAAGAGTATTGGGAACCGGGCTCCTCATAGGCAAGGCCATCGGGACCCCAGTCGAGACGAAGCAGGCGCCGCACCTGCGTCTTTGTGACAGCCAAGGAATTCAGTGCCACTCCTTCTATGCAAACCTTCTGCGACACCACCACCCGCACTCCCGACTCGTGCGGAGGCACCTGAATCACAGGGAGCATCATAAGCCTCGGACACGTGCTAAGCGTGCCCATCCCACCTCCGATTCTCGCTCCGTCCGTTGGTACATGATGGTGTACCTCAGCCGCGGTCTACTGATGGATGCTTGTGGTCATCCAAACTCTGGCGCCACGGCTTGTGACCTTGGACGCCATGACCGGACTTGACCTGTTTTTCACCATAGCCTTCAAGCAGAGATCATGATGCATCCAGCACCACAGCCGCGGCCTGCTGCTGGTACAAGTAGGCGGAGTCGTACTCCTGATCCTGCTCTTCCAGCTTCGCCAGTAGCATGTTTAGGAATTCCTTGGCCCACGCTTTTCCATGAAAGATCTTGCAAGCCAGAGGAGATCAATGGACACCTAAAGAGCCCAACACCCCTCGTTACTTATGATTCAACTTATTTTCCTTAGTTAGGGGAGATTGGGCTCTCTGGGTGCTTCCGGCTGAGGATCTTGCATTTTGGCATAAGGTACTTGTAGTGCGCGCACCACAGCAGCCTGAACAGAAGTACTTTATGCTATATCAGAGATAGTTTTTGATAGAATTTTATATAGCACATTATAGTATATCAGAGATAGTTTATTTGGCACATTATGGTAACTTTGAAATACGCTGTAGTAACCAGTGCAGCTCCCACCAGCTCGGGGCAGCAGTCCGGCTTCACCGCCAGCTTTTATCCTGCTCAGGCACCACTTTTTGGATTAGGATTTAAGGTTTAGGAGCTTAGGATCTAGGGTTTAGGAGTCTAGTTCAGGATCTAGGGTTGAGGAGTTTGGGCTCCCTTCTGTCCACAGGTGACACCTATGCCTATAGTGCCACGATCACCATGGGAATGAGGGCCCGACGCTGCGACACCCATGTCTGGCTGTGCCACTTGGTAGCTACGAGTCGCTCACTTTACATGGTATACTCTCTTCCTTGGCTGCAAGCAACGAAACAACCACTCTCCACACAAACTCTTCATAGTGGACTGTGCAAGCTATCAATGCCCGATGCTCGACGCAACATGGATTCCACGGATTGACTAAAGTCTTTACAAGTCAGACTGCAGAGTCTTAGGTCATGCCTGCCAATCGGAGTGATGAATGGTTTCCTGGGAAGCTCCCAGCCGTGAAGGCTTTGCACGATGTCAGCCGCGGATGAGCCAGAAGCGAGGGCACATCGGATGCAGCATGGCAATTTCTGTGTAAAGGTTTTCTGGTTGAGCAGGTGGAAAGGCTGGAAAGTGAAACCGAGCGATGCCTTCTTTTCCCACTGTCGTCCTGCGAAGCCTAGCACACGAACAGGCAGTGCCGATGTTTGGGCTGCCCCTGTCGCTGCAAATGTCAGGATCATCAAGATCCCCAAGATCGCGCAAGAAGTTCTTATGCTTTTGGAGCCGGTGGAACATTATGACTGCCCTACCGTGCTACACTGCAGTACCGAATCATGCCCTCAGGTGCATCACCGAATGCACTCGCAAAGCACCTGACAAGCAAGCTTCCACGATCCAGTAGCGTCTTGCGCAGAACTTGGATCAAAGCTGAGACCGCGGCGAAATCTCTGAGGCAGCTGGAACCGAGGAGGCGGGAAGCAGCCGAGTGATATCGGGAGCGGTCATGGCTACTTCAAGTTAGCCAACTGCAACTGAAGCGAGTTTACACTAGTCACTAGTCGCACAGGTCACAGCCGCAGCAGCCGCATTCCACTTCGATGCCTGGCTTCCCTCCTCAGGGCATTCACGGAGCAACCGTGATGTCAATTGGAAGTATATGCACTGCACACCGTAGTGACAGAATGACAACGAGCCTCGGACGTCTGCCCCATGTACTTCAGCTTCGCGACTTCGCATCGTCCATAGAGGAGCGAACAAACACAACAAAGTAGAAAAGGACTATGGTCTGAAAGTCTGAAAAGCTTCTGAGAAAGGCGATGACGATGCTCGACGTGCTTGGTGCTCTTCTCGATCTCACCTGTCACTCAGCCGAGGAATGTGTCTTTACCCGTCTCTATCATCCCCTTCAAACACCGTGGTGGCAGAGTTCGAAGAAGCATCTCTTCTCCTGCACTGGGAACTCTGGGCTTCTTCAAGTTGATGTCACCAAACTTTGCGCATCGTGTCTGCAGAGACTCCCGCCCTGAACAAGGCACGGATTTCATCCACTGTACCTCGGCTTCCCTGGATGACGAGCCATCAGCTTCCACGAGCTGCTTGGACGCTGCACCCTTTCTGACCTTTCTGAATCTTTCTCTCTTCATGCTGCGAATGACACACGACGATGGAGACCTTCTTCTACTCTGAGGCGCTCTTCCCCGCTTCTCCAGCACGACGTGTGCAAAGAAAAGCTGCAATAATGCGCGGAGGAACTCCCTTTAGGGAGTAATGCAGGCGGCATGAAACTGATCGATTTCCGACTCGAACGGAACCACGACACCGTCGGTGGGTGCAACCATTTCGTTGTACCCTGGGTTGATTTCGCGGACCGAATCTGCAACAGCCAGGCTGTGCCAGTGTCTGCAGAAGGCTTCGTGATGAAGATGACCACATGTCCTAAGCCCTGCCATGCCTGGTTACGAACGATGAACATCCATAGACATCTACGCTCGGCTGACTCGTCGTGCCTCTCTTCCATGGCTTGGTCAAACNTCGTGATGAAGATGACCACATGTCCTAAGCCCTGCCATGCCTGGTTACGAACGATGAACATCCATAGACATCTACGCTCGGCTGACTCGTCGTGCCTCTCTTCCATGGCTTGGTCAAACTCTCCGATGAAGGCGATAGAAGGCGGAACTCATAGATTCACGATTCTTCACTCGCCGAGGCACCACCACGGCGAGCAACTTACGGACTCTCCCCGCTGCTTCTCCAGCACGACGTGTGCAAAGAAAAGCTGCAATACTGCGCGGAGGAACTCCCTTTAGGGAGTAATGCAGGCGGCATGAAACTGACCGATTTCCGACTCGAACGGAACCACGACACCGTCGGTGGGTGCAACCATTTCGTTGTGCCCTGGGTTGATTTCGCGGACCGAATCTGCAACAGCCAGGCTGTGCCAGTGTCTGCAGAAGGCATCGTGATGAAGATGACCACATGTCCTAAGCCCTGCCATGCCTGGTTACGAACGATGAACATCCATNATTTCGCGGACCGAATCTGCAACAGCCAGGCTGTGCCAGTGTCTGCAGAAGGCATCGTGATGAAGATGACCACATGTCCTAAGCCCTGCCATGCCTGGTTACGAACGATGAACATCCATGAACTTCTGTGTCCATGAACTTCTGTGCTCGTTGTTGGCTCCTCTTCGCCTCTCCTCTAGTTGTCTATGGCCGAGTCGTGTCCTCGATGTAGGTGTGGTCAAACTCTGTGAGGAAGGTTATCGAACGCATCGGAAGCATCGAAGATCGAAAACTCGTAGCTTCATAATGCTTGACCCGCCGCGGCACCACCACGATGAGGAACTTACAGAAGGCCTACAGCATCTACCCTACAGAAACTCGTACAAAGACTCCTAGCCTAAGTGCTCGCCACCAGCGAATTTTTCGCTGGCAGCACTCACAACTTCCGGTCTTTGCTTTTTGAAGGTCTTTTGCTTTGCCTGTCAAGACACGCGCTGGCTGCACTTCGAAACTCCACTTACTTCAGCTTTGAGAGCCCTGCCTTCCTTGCAGCTTCGCTGGGAGCTTTCTGTTCCGATTCTTGCACTGCATGTAGTGTGGGAAATTTCTGAACGACTTGCGTGACTTCCGACGGTCGCGTTGCGCCAGTGGCTACGCGTGGGGAACCGTGCGTTCCGGAAAGGAGACACGATTAGGTTATGGGGTGAGACCGTTTTGACCACGTCGAAGCACGTTGAACCACTTCTGTCGTCGCCATTGGTCGTTGAGTCTCGGTCATCTGGAGCAGGGACTGGGCATTGAAGACCCGGTATCCACCCGCTGGATGAAGCAGGTCACCAGGACAACGAAGACTACCATGCGTCTCGTTGGGCGAAAGATTGGACGCCTTCAGGTCGTGCTATGGGCCCTGCTGTGATGGTCGGTGGCGAAGGGTGGTGCTTGAAGGGATCCGGCTCGTGGACCGGGCCCCTCCCCCCAAAAAACTTGGAGGGCACTGGAGCCCCGATCCCTGGGCTCCGATTAGAAGAACCTGGGAAGGGCCGCCAAGGGCCCGTAGCACGTCGAGGAGATCGCATCCATGGCTCCGGACTCCTCGATGCTGGCCCGCAGCCTCGGCCAAGTCCAGGCGTCATGGGTTCAGGGTGTAGGGTGTATGGTGTTGAGCGTCCGGCTGCCCACCGAAGAAGGAGAACCACCCTGCCTGCAGCAGTTCTCTGAAACGGCAGGGGCAAAAGCTGCATGGAATTTGCCTCTGACCATACCGTCAGCTCTCCGGATCTAGACTTCGGAGGGACCTCAGGAGACCAGATCGTACATGCCCCTAGAATACTTGTTATATGTGATGATTAGGATGATTTTACTCGTAATTAGGCTTTTGATGATGATGATGATGATTTTTATTATTATCATTATTACTACTATTGTTAGTGTTATTATTTTCGGTTTTGCTTAGTATCCATCATGCGCAGATCACAAAGTGGTTCAGGATTTGCCGGGACCCCGGCAGCAGTGGCTGCTTGCGAGGCTCCAGGAAGGTGGAACCTCGGGGCCAAGCGTCTCCAATTCTTTTGATTTCTCCAAGCCTGCATCCTTGAAACAGCCTAATATAGGGGCCTTAATAAGTAGAATAGGGTTTTGGGGCCCATTGTACCCCCCACAATAGCGTTGGTAATGAGTAAGGCCCCTATTTTAAAGCCGAATTCCTCCAGAATTCGTCAGAATTTTGTTTCCTTGGGTCCCGGGCGCGCTGGCAAGACCAGGCGCGTCCCCAAAGGAGGCACCTCAACAACGATCCCATCTTCGCACTGCTTGTTGCCGGGCTGAGGATTGAAGGCTCAGCTGCCCTGAGCTGCGGGGCAAAGCTGCAGCTCGCAAATCACCAGCGAACCATCGCACTCCCCAAACACCGCCAGACCTCGCACATTGGAGATGCGATGCAGCAACCCTCGACATTCCAGTGAGCTCCGTGCGACCGGCTGTGACAGGTGACGGGAGCCATAAAAGGGATGTCACCTCATAGTCAAGGTCACGAAAATCTTTTCATACATCGAAAACAACGAGATGTCGCGACAGGTCTCTGTGCGCTGCCTCACAGCACGTTCCCCCGACGTTGGGCGGAAGCGTGGACACAGTCCAAAGCAGGTACGGCCTCAGCTGTGAAGGCAAGGCTTCTCGAAAACGCTCGCCCGGCAATGAGGGACCACTGAAGTTGGCGTGAGCACTGCATGTGCGGGGACTCTCCGTCCCCGGCGCAGTTCCTTTCCGATCACCGGGCCATGCCTCAACGGCTTGGCAAACTAGACTGTATCTACTGGGTGGCATCAGCTACAGAGTCTTGATAAGAGTACAGTAACAGTAGTGTATGCATGGATGCGCAACTGCTCAGCGCTGGGGAAACTGCCCAACCGCGGATCTCCCGCGGGCAAGCAGTTGCCACGAAGTGGCCTCCAGGAAGAACTGCCATTCCTTGCGGAGGGGGGGGGGTCTGCAAGCAAAGTCTGATCTTTGGGCCTGTCACCAAAATCCCAAAGAATCCGGGGCTCTGGCCCACGAGCATCTGCTCGTGAGGCTTCCAGAAGTCCTGGCGACTGAAGCCAAAAGCTGCGCTGTTCGCTGCTACAGGGCCCCATGACTTCGCGATGCGTCATATCACCTTCTTCATATCATAAATGATACAGATTATACGAGTAGTTTTTGACTTTTTGTTACATCACTGTGGTACCGCATGCCGCCTGCGATTCGAGCTTCCCGACCGTTGCACCAGCCTCCCACAAGACACAACACACTTCGCCGCAGAATGGGCCGGACATGAGGCCCGGACATGTGGAAGCAGGGCTGACCGATCCCAGACCTGGCGCACACCGTGGAAACCTATCCGATGTTCATGGCATCTTCAAAAAAGTCTGGGGGCAAATCGGACAGCCCTTTCCAATCGAAGACGGGGCTAGTCATTGCTAGCCATGCTCATGGTTGGTCGCATGAGAACGTCCGTGTCTTTCCGGGGGATGTCGAAGACCCAGCCGCAGAGCTGGGCTGCCCTGGCAGGATCCATCCGCCGCACTTCCTCAAGGGCACCGTTGATGAAGATGGTCTTCCCCTTGGCCTTCACTCCGAAGTAGTCGTGGTCGTGGCCGAAGCAATGAAACTTTGGCGGCTCGTTGAGCTGCTTCAGGCGCTCCAAGAGGAGCTCACAGCCACATTCGGAGGTGCGAATCTGATGGGGTGGCGAGTGGGTCATTAGGACATCCAAGCCTTCTGGTATCTTTGACCAGATTTGCTGCCGTTGAGCTCGAGGTCGTTCAAAAGCATTGCTGAGGTATCGCTTTCCAAGGGTTTCTTCCCGGCAGCTGACAGTCGGACTCCCCCAAATCTTGAGACCCTGATACTCCACAAGGTCATTCTCCAAGTATACGACGTTGCTCGGCAATTTTTCGAGAAAGGGCTTCTTTGCTTTTGCGGCATCTGCCGGATATCTCTGCTCATCCAGCAATGTATCGTGATTCCCAGCTATTACTACAATCAGCTTGAAGCGTGACTCGATTTTGAACAGCCAATCGACGAAATCGTTTAGGTGCTTAAAGATATCTCGGTCTCCGTAGTTGCCAACGAGGTCTCCAGTATGAAGCAACACTTCTCCCGGCGGTAAGAAGACGTTCTTGTGGTGGTGGTGGGTGTCTGAGATGTGCACAAAACGAACAGGAGGAAGTGGTGATGACAGGGAAGTGACTGTAAGAGGATAAGGTAAGCTGTTCAGCATGTCCTCGATTTCACGTAACAAGGACCTCAAGTCCTTCAGAGCTGGATGAGATGGACCTAGCTTCCGTTCCAACTCTCGATTTTGCTCAACCCGCGAAGCTACGATTGGATACTCGGCGGTTGTCCTGTAGATTGGGAAGGGACTTGCCGGGGGTTCTTCTTCAATGTCTGGAATCGGCTCCGGTGGGACATCTGGGGCACTTGTGTCCAACAGAAAAGATGCGCGGCTGGCCTCAATGGCCGCTACTAGCTTTTCGAGGTCCTCTGCTGTACAAAGCACAGAATCTGCACCAGCATCCATGCACGCTTGGGACATGACACCATGCTTACACGCAGTGTGGCTGAAGACTACCATCGTCGGTGACGGCTGCAGCCTCTTTACCACGGAAATGAGGGTACTTCGGTCATCAGCTGCATCGAAAATGAGATCCACCCCCGGGCGAGTGCCCAAGGCGGCGATGACCGCACCCCAAGGCCCCCTGTTGCGAACGTGGTCCAAAGCCTCAGCGTTTGTTGCCACCCTGACCACCGTGAAGTTGTACTTTCGCGCAACGCTCTGAACTGTCACTGTTGTCTCTTCACCCGCCAGGCAGAGTACGCGGGGCGCAGGGGCCACAAGCAAATCGGTTAGCCCCTCTGCAGAACAAATGACGGCATCAGCCCCAGCACGACGACAGCGTGACGCTACGTTTTGCTTCTCACATGCTGTCCAGCTGAAGACTGCAAAGAGTGGCGGGGGGTCCAGCTGCTTTGCTGCAAGGATCAAGCTGCTCTCTTTGCCCCTATCGAAGAGCATGTCCTCACGTCGAGTCCCGAGGGCTGCTACAATTGCCATCCAGCGGTTCCGTGGGATATGAGCCATTGCATCGGCAACTGTGGAAACCTCAGTCAATGCAAGGCCATGGGCAGTCGCAACCCTTCGAACAGTTGACGTGGTCTCTGCCCCTGCCATGCACAAGATACCTCCAGAGCCATCACCACCCAACCCCCGCCGAGCGGAGGGATGACAACCCATGAGCGACGAACGTCTGGATAGGACCGGTGGCCCCTCGAGTGCGTGCTTCAAGTGTCTTCAGTAGGCAAATCGAAGTCCAATCGTTCACAGCTACAGTAACAGGTCTATGGCCTATGGTTATGGCATTGGCCGAGGTCACTGATCTACAAGCAGAGAGGGCGCCACGCTCAGACGGACTAGAGCGCAGACTCGATCTTGCACAGCTGCTGTTCAGCACGAGCAAGGACTCTCGCTGTTCGAAGCTTCGGAAGGAGCAATTCTATGAAAGCTTGTGGCAGTCTTGGAAGCGCACCCGGATGGCTTCATCGCACTGCACGAACACCTGGAGCTCAGATCCATCTACTCTGCTGGCGCTGTCCTGAACAAGCTCCCCTGATGTGTCAGGCTCCGGACAGATGCTCCTTCTGCGATGATGCAGGGCCTGGCCCCGAAATTCGACCACAAGGCACCACATGTGGTGTAGGGTCGTTCTGACAACCGCAGTGCCCGATGAAAGTTTTTGGTGAATCAATAGTTCTTCAATATTCAATTAAAATCGATGGTCATGCAGAAGCCCGTCTGCTCTACTGACATCAGATGTGCGACCCACCCTAGTGTTGCTTGACGCCTCGCTGCAAAAAGAAGAGGCATCTCCCGCACCACGCTTCCACATCCTGCGGAGAAACTCAAACGAAGCCCACCAGCGCACAACGTCTCCAGGACTGAGGCACAAGCGCAGATCTACCACGTAAAGAGACCTTCGGCTTGCCACAAGCCCACACCAGTCGACCTAGCTCTGCCACGAAAGGCCATGCAGATGCAAGAGTCAGGTGCTGCAACGATCGTCAAGTTCGATGCTTGGGATCAGAAGAGGCCGAGCTGCAGACAATCACTGGCGACTGGGGGGGGAGCAAGACCCTCAGGGCGACGCTGACCTGACACCCACGCGTTGAGATTCGACTGTCAGCCCAGGGTTTTGCCGCTTTGCCGGCCTGCTCTTCCAGCGAAGGAAGCGCAAAAACTCGCAAAGTGCCCGAAGACATGGCGGCAAAGAGACAGCCATTGCCTCGGACCACTTCATGGCTGAGCTTACAAAAAACATGTTATCGAAACGGAACCCGGAACCGAACCGGTCAGCACCAATACGACATCAGACACTCTTGGGGGCAACCCAATGCAAAGGGACCGCCTCCAGCCCTACAGAGGCTTCGGTATGCCAGTATCTGCAGGATGTCATTGCTTAGGACAGGTTTTGGAACGACCCAGGTGCGACTCTAGCCAGTGCAATCAAATGTGACTGGAGACCACGCTTGTGATTCTCAGGCAAGTGCCGACTGCAAGCCCGCTGACCTGAATAAGTCTTTCAGCATGCAGCAACAAAACGTGGATCTGCAACCTCTACACACTTGTCGACGTCGCCAAGCTCCTTGCCCGCTGTTGGCCAGACGCGCCGATCAGCAAGCCTTCCAGGGTTGTCGTTGTTCTTGAAGTCCGTGGCTCCGTTAGCATTGAGCTATCCGCAGCCGTAGCTTCAATCTGCCAGTGTCCCTCTTTCTCTGTCGCACGACTGCTGTTGCAACTGGTGAGTTCTTGCGGGATGCATCGCCTGCATTCGGCACATGAGCCTTCTGAGGAGCTGCAACGCTCTCCACCTGCAGTGCTCTTGGACTCGAAGGCCACCCTAACTGCCCTGCATACCTCTATATCTGGATTCATACCTACATCTACATGTGCATCTATGTACATATGACATTATGAAGCTATGAAAACAACTGCAGTGCACTATACTACGATGTGAAAATCTGGCGCTGTATCATGCTATGTGTTATCGTTTTCCCTTATAAAATGTTCGACTGCAAACAAATATATCCTGCTTAAGGACTGTTATTGCCATTGTGATTGCTACCCATCTGCCCAGACTTACCTGTCATGTGCTATAACTGATACAGTGTGACATAATACAATATGATGCCATGCCATATACATAGTATTATAATGCGACAGAAAACAATATAAAAGAGTATGATAAGACAGCAAGCGTACCGTTAACAGTGCTTTCTCCTTTAGTTTAACAATATATTTCACACACAAGTGAAGACCAAGTAGCATAACATGGATACATGTTCGAGTTCATCTACACCACAGGTCATTCACACGCATGCATACAGACATGCATGCATACGTATGTGCATACATACGGAGATGCATGCATGTGTACACACCCTTGCAATTCATGCAGATACATACACATATACATATGCATATACATATACATACACATATACATATACATACACACATACATACGTACATACATGTGTCTGCGCAGGCTTTAACGACTGCTTCTATCTCTATGTACAGCTTAGCTGACTGTTGTAAATTACATTTTATGTTTTTATGTGAACAATGTTAATACCAACTGTTAACTGTTATGTCCTGTAGACTATATACTAAGTATTGTGCAAAACATGTTTGACTCAACATATATGTTGTATATTGAATGCTCTCGCTCTCTCTCTCTCTCTCTATATATATACAAATATATATATATATATATATATACATATACATACAGACATGTACATATGCAATGTGTATTCATATGTGCGTGTATATATATATATGTACATACACCTGCCTCCGTGAAACTGAATTATGTACATTCATGCCTTTATGTTAATGTCTGCCGTTATTTCCATGCCTGAACATACCCACATATAAGCAACTTCTTACACATTAACATCATCTAACATGAAGGTTCATGCCTAGTTTATGCTGTGCCATACTACAATATAAACTTTTAGACGGAAACGCTAGGTTAGATTAACTACAGGTATGTGTGTGCTTGTATATATGCATACAGATATGCTTACATACTTGTGAGAAGAGACAAAGTTCTGTTTCTCATAAATGTACACACGCAACTAATTCCTTATTCATGTCGAGCTGGTTTATCTTGGCACTTTGGTTCTCTACATGTGTTTATGTGCGCATGTGTTTATATGCACAAGTAGTCTTAGGAGTTCGTTTTCAGATGTGGAGCTGTCTATCTGTACATACATGCATAGAATACATAACATACACAACCTATATAGCATACATGATAGACATCAACATATATGCATGTCAATGTACATACTTGCGCCTATCCATATATATATATATACACATACATATACTTATACATATACATATACATATACATATACATATGCATATACATATACATATACATATACATACACATATCTTTATATATATATATGTGTGTGTATACAAAAATATATCTATATATATATAGTTTATACATATATATATATATATATATATGACCGATCCATCTTCTCGGCTCAAGCCTCGCCCGCATCGGCTCTGGCTCCCGGCCTCACGGATGCGCGAGGCGTTGCCCGGAAGCGGCTCGAGCTCGAGGGCTTTGATCCGGCCATCCTCCAGCTACCAGGGATCCCTTTCAGGTCTAGGGTTTAGGGATCTTTGGGTCTTTTCTTTTTAAACAAACAAGGTCTAGGGCTTAGGGATTCCTGCTGGGTTTAGGAAGTTTAGGGTTTAAATTTAGGGACCCCTTTTAGGTTTAAATTTTTGCTTTTTGCTTTAGTGTTTAGGGTTTAGGGATACCCTTTTGTGATTCTGTTTAAAGACTTTTTTGGGATGCAGGGCTCCTGCTGTTTGAGCAATTCTTCTCTGGATGTTGGCAAAGATTTTTGGAGCTTTTGAAGCCATGAAATTACCTACAACTCTGAACCCCATACTCTGTAGATCCCGTCGCACCTCACAGCCGGCATACAGGACGACTTTGGGCTCCAGGAGGAACTCGGAGATCAGCAGCAAAAGCTGCGGACCACGTTGAGCAAGACCTTTGGAGATTCCAGGGAAGCACTGCTGTATCCACCCTTGCTCGAAACCACTGTCCCTTCGTCAGAGGTCAAGGAAATATTAGTACTAGTACTAGCATTTGTACTAGTATATTAGTATTCGTAATAGTATTAGTACTAGCATTAGTATTAGTATGAGCATTAGTACTAGCATTTGTATTTGTATTAGTAGTAGTACGAGCATCAGTATTCGTATTAGTATAAGTATTGGTATTAGTATGAGCATAGTACTAGTATCAGTATAAGCATTCGTATTTAGATGACCTGCAGCAGCGGTCGGCGAAGAAAAAACCGAGGCTCAGGCGCCAAGGAAGGGATCCCTGCTAGGCACAGGGATCGGTGTGTTCCGATACGCTTGATGTTGTTTTGACGTGGTTTCTTAGGGTTCACTGGGCATTGTTGGATTTCTTGAGATTCCTGCAGGGTTCACCAGTTTATGAGGCTGTATTGGGTATGTCATGAAACTACAACGCACTTCCGCTTTACCGCCCGCGGCTCAGGCTACTAAGCAATGCAGATGCTTTTTGAAGCCCCTTATGCCGAAACCTTAAGCCCGTGAACCTTGGGGAATATATACTATAAGGGCCATAATGATTACCTATACTATTTTGCGGGGGTTCCTTATTGCAATTATAATATAATGGGCCCCAAAACCCTATTCGAATTATCTTAGGGATCTGCACGACTCCCCGAAGGCCCCGGCCTCGCCAGTCCGCCGATGCGTGCAGCTTAGGAATGCGCGGAGCTCCTGATATGAGAACAGCGCAACAGCAGAAAAGAGTAGAAACAGGCAGCAGCCGAAGCAGCAGTAGCCGCAGCAGTATGCCCTGTTTGTGAACTTAGTCTTGCTAACAATTGTTATCAAGTGTTTCTATGACATATGGTTCTTCTAGCATGGTTTGTCCTACTTGCTGTGTTGTTAACATGTGTTGCATACGTATGTGCTATCGCCGTGCGTGGATGTGCCAGTATCGGACTTTCTTCAGAATGTCATGATGCGCTTACAAACTCTTCTCCTGGTCAAGTGTCACCAGACTAGGGTTGACACTCTCTTGCCTGTTCACTTCTCGGCCACAAAGACACCCGGTCAGGTTAAAACTGCCAAGTACACCCGTACGATCCCTTATGACGGACGACTGCCAGAGTGTCCCAAGTACATTGCGCAGCTTATCTTGAGGAAACCGCGATGGACTAGCATGTTCACCAATGTTCACAAACTGCGACCTCTCCTTCCTGTCCTTCTCTGTCTGCATTTAGTATTTAGTACCATTTTTTCAAGCATTACTGTGATTGTTTCTACTACTGAGATGACGAGTAATATTATCATTCCTCGTTTTTCCGCCACTACGGCATGCTATTCGTTTTACTCTTAAAGAGTCCTCTTACGATTATTTCTACGATTACTACTATTACGGTTACCACTATTACTCCTGTTGTACTACTGCTACTCATGAAAATACTACTATTGCTACGGTTTACTGTGCTTTGTAAACTCGAGCACCAGCCCGGAAAGCCCTCAGCTTCAATTTTGTCCCAGGCACTGCATTAACGGCCATGACTACTACATACCAATATCGACATTCAATATCAATATCAAACCTTTATATCAACTTGATTATGTAGCAATTAGCATTTACGTGGTCGTCAGCACTTATGTCTTGTTGCGTCAGACTTGAGACGGCATCATGAAGGCAATCGACTTGCTGTGCTGTCTCGTCGATGTCCCAAGTTGTCCTTAGAGCCGCCCCTGCGCGCTCACCGGACGCCGCCCAAAGCAGTCCTTCACGGAGGTGTTCGTATAGCCACCAAGGGGAATCTTGAAATTGAAGTCCATGGCAGCAAGACTGAAACAGTGGTCTTGCAAAGTACTAGAGCAAGCTCGAAAACCAGCTGCTGCGGACCCGAACGTTGACTCGAAAATTCGGCTTGAGTTACTTGCTGCATGCAGGATTCATGGTTCCAGCAGAGATCGACCGAAAAGCTGCCAACACACGCAGATGAGCGGCAAGCCGGAGTTTGAAAAATCCACGTAAGCCACCACTCCACCAGATGCAAGATGTGGTACTCTTCTTGAACTTAGCAACTGAAGCTTTCAAGCCCTGAAGCATGTTCTTTTCACAGGCGAGGGTGGTCAAGCCGCGCGCTTGTCCAAAGAACAGCTGATGCGGCCAACGAGCCAGCGGCTTTAATCACTCGCCGTGCTAATCAGCAAGAGGACGCGCAGCCAGCAGAGCTTGTGCCGCTCTGTCCAACCTAAGCAAAACATGCTTTAGAAGCCAAGACAGAATAGTAATCTTTAAAGCTTGTGAAGTCGGGTGTGCTGTCATGCTGCCAGCATCCAGGAACGAATCGTCAAGGGTCTGACAACAGATGCTACACCCTCACAGCTCCACTTGTCTCTATCAAGGATCTGGGTGACTGACGGCAAAGCCTCTCGCCCTCTGCTCCTCCTCTCATTGCAACAGCAGAAGACGGCTTGCTGTGACTCACAGCGCATCTAAGGTCACTGATCAGCTGGAACGAGATGGTCGTGCGAAACACCCAACAGGAAGCCCGCTACTAATCTCACTCCGTCAACACGCGACTTTTTGATGCGATGCATACACTCCTGCAAGCATGCTTGAACTCGGCGGGTACCGTTGAGCTGAGCTCATGATTAGTGCCGGGGATTCCTGGCTTCCGAGGGCAGTACACGCTTCAAAGGAAACATGCAGCCAGAAAACTGATCCCCCATATAACAGCCTGAAGCAAAATGCAACTTTGAATAGGCGCTCCTGCAACTGCCTTGGCAGGCGCACAGCAATCCTCAGATCCACGATAAACTCTCAACGTGCCGTACGTACATACGTGCGCATGCAGCCATCCATCCATCCATTCATGCATGCGTGCATACCTACACGGACATGCATACATACATACATACTCACTTGCTTACTTACATACACACACACGACCATGTCGTGAACCTTGTTACAATACTACACCACACATGTCTTTTCTATACTCTGCAGCAAATGCTCGGCAGCTGCAGTTTTTGCCGAGGCACTCGTTAAACAGCTCGTTCACGTTCTGCCCAGTTTTAGCAGACGTCTCCTGCAGCACTGCAGCACTCCAACATTCTCAAAGCAGAAGGCTAATCGATTTGTTAAGGTATCGCCACGGCTTCGCCAGAGCTCTAGAACTCAGCATCCGGCCATGTAAATGAGGCCATTCTGGTCGGCATACGTTCTGGCTGCCTCCTTGTCAACGGCGCGATTTGCCTCGCACAATCAGAAGGATTGAATTCCAACATTCTGGCAGGGACCTGCCTCCAAATCAGACTTGTTCCCCGCTAACGCGATCAAGGTGTCCTGGCCGGAAGAAGGGTTCTGTTGCGGCGCGGCATCAGCATGACAAGGCCCTGTCCGAGTTCTGCAGCTCGGTAACCCAGGCTTTGGCTGCATCGAAGGACTCCTTACGACAAGTGGACAGGGCGAAAGGCACATGATGCGGGTATCCGGGTATTCGGTCGCAATCGGTAGCTTCAGCTCCTTGGATGTGATGTCAAACACGATGACAGCAGCTGCAGCACCCCGATAGTACCTGATTGATTGCTTCTTGTCTCTGAGACTTCGGTTTACCTAAACCTCCAAGGTCGCGACATTGGAACAAGACTCTTGTAGCGCTCCTGGTGCCACACACGCAGAAGCCTCTAGACCCAACAGCAGAATGAGGGCACTGTGCCGCTGTGTCCTGTCCGGCCGTATCCCAGATCTCAAACTTGACCACCTTGTGCAATCAGCAGCAAGAACCTTATGAATAAACACGTCGTGAAGCAGAGGGAGCTTCGGCCTCTGTGTTGAGGCTGACTGTCTGGGTCATGAATGCGGCTCCAATGGTTGGCTCCTGCTGCCCGAGTTGTCTGCTTTACACGAGTGAAAAGGACGGGGCATGGGAACTGAAGATGCTGGAAATAGACATAATGGCAAAAGCAACAACGACTTCAACAGCAACTCGGATGTACCGAGATGTGCATCGAAATGCGAAGCGGCGGCAGTGGTACTGGTAGCAGCAGTAGGAAAAAGAGAATAGTGGTAGTCGTCGTCGTAGTAGCAGCAGCAGCATCAGTAGTAATTCGCTAGTGCCAGGGCCGTCCTGGTACTCATAGAACTCTCCTGTCAGGAGGCCATGGACTTTGCTCACTGGTCAGCACTGCCCCTCGCCTTTCGCGAATCTGACGACAAGGCCTGGGAAACTGATACCGCTACCACTAGCACTACCACAATACCACTACCACGCTACCACACTACCACACTAGCACACTACCACACGACCACTACCACTGCCGGCGCGGCTGCCTCTGCTGTTGCTGCTGCCGCTGCCGTTGCTGCTGCTGCTCCTGCCCCTGCTCCTGCTACTGCTACTGCTACTGCTACTGCCGCTGCTTAGGCTTGGGCTTGGGCTTAGGCTTAGGCTTGCTGCTGCTGGTGCTGCTGCTGTCGCTGCTTCTGGTGCTGCTACCACTGCTACTACGATGACGACTACTACGAAAACTTCGACGACTACGATCACAACAATTTCAACGAAACTACGACGATTACTACGACTCATGACTACGACACCGACTATGACTACCACCACTATTACTCTTACCAGCAATGCTTCTACGATTCTACACGATGCTGCCACTACTTCGAGTAATCATTGCCTCCGATCATACATCCAAGCTTCTGCTACGTACATCAGCAGCGGGCTTTTGTCTGCGGTTTATTCTCCTGCTCGAAAAACCAGCACACCGATAGATAGCTAGATAGATATGTAGATAGATACATAGATAGTAGATGGGTACATGTCATACACACATACATGCATACATACATACATACATACCTACCTACCTGCAAAGCTGAATACCTACACACATACATACAAACATGCATACCCATACCACTACCTTGGGCGACTTCGGCTGAGCTCAGGACACGATTTGCCAACCGACGCATCACCAAGGAGGACCAGCTTGAAGTGAAAGACCTTCGGCTAGGCCAGGCAAGCTCCATATTAGGTCCATGCACGTACAATATTTTCAGTACTAATTAAGTACCTTATTACACTGTATGAAACTGTATTTCGACATGCTGTGCACACTATACTACAAATATCAAAACCTAGCATGTTGCTATTCAACTTGACGACGTTTTAGTACATGTACTGGTAACATTTTTCGCGATATATGTGTATATACATCTTACATATATATATATATATATATATATATATATATATATATATATATATATATATGTGCGTGTGTGCACATATGTCTATTTGCGTATGTAGACATCGGAGGTCTTGACTCAATATCATATCATCTGGCACTGTGCTGTATACATGCACATACTAAACTATTCTTGGCATATCACTGATGTGCACATTTCAACCGTATATACCTACCTATATATATACATATATACATATATATATATACAGCATATCTCAAACCATGCTACAGGAACCTCCAGTACGCATGTCATGTTTTGTACAAACATTTGGACAAAAGTTGCATTGAAAGAATCCTCCAACATCTCATTGCAGGCCAGGCCTGTGATGTCCCCGAAGCCATGACAACGGCAACTCAATAAGTGAATCGGGGTATAAAAGCCTGATGCGTGTGCTAAGACTGTCTTATCTGGTGCTGTCCTTGCTTCGATTGGGTTCTACTAGGCCTGCAACACCTAAGAGTTCGCCGGGTGCGGGCACTGTCAGCAAGGTGGGGAGTGATTGCATCGTGTAGTGATGTCGCTGCTGGTATCGAGGCGTGAAGACGACATTGATGGCACTGGCACCAAGGGAATTAAGCACAGCCAACAGTGGTGCTTCAGGCAGGCAACCAGCAGTGACTTGGTATGTGTCAACGCTCCAGGTCCGCAATCTTTCTCTACATTGAAACCATTGCAAAATTAGGTCTGGAGGTGGGCAGGCAGCCCTGAATTCCAGGGTGCTTTGTGAGCTGTACCAGTGCACCCGGTCAAGAGACAGCTAGTTGCACCAGGGAAGCATGACCGGAGTCGAAGCAACGACCCAACACAGACGAAGAACGAATCCATCTCCAAGGATCAGTAGACTGATGCTAGCACTCTTTAGTTGGCCCTGCATTGCTTTCCTGGATTCACCTTCAGTGGACTGACCACTGGAACAAAAGGCGGCCAGTCTCGGTTGCTTAGCATCCAGAAATGATCCGAAACGGTGCGCCAGTGGGTTGCTCCAAAAAGCTGCACCTGCCCTTTGCTTGTGGCGCCCTTGCCTTTTCACCATGCAGCGCCCAAGCTGTAGGCACCCACCAGATCAAAAGGAAACGATCACAGCACACGATTGGCAGGATTGGTAGTAAGTGACTAGCTTACGTAGACATTAACCAATACTTGAACATGCGACATCAACCATCCAGTCTAAGACGGTGCTCCACATGAAGACGAAGCAGCCCGGTCACCTGCCACCGGGCCCAAGCAACCAAAACAGAGACAAAACGGCGTCAGACCATCGGTCCAAACAGCGGGGCTTTGACCACCCAAGTCAGTCAAGGGATCTGGAAACATGCATTGCTAAGCGACCAAAGAATTGAAATCGCCTGCACGCTGACTCCTGCTGTTTGCAGCAGTCGCAGCACAGGATTATCAACTACAGCACAGCCTATCAACAATCAGTGTGTCCAGGCTAGGATGCACACTGTCCGAAGCACGCTATGTTGATATATCAACACAGGAAGAGCGTCGCTTCTGCTTAGACTCTGGCCAATACTACAAGTGTGACGTGTTAAAGACGAGTTCTGCCCACTTTAGAGTCTACAGCCTACAGCTCCGAAGTATCATGTTTGCGGCATTCTGACAAGAGTCCGCCATCGTCCGCTTGAAACTCAAGCAAAAAGAGTCTCCTCCTTCTCAAGGTTCGGTCGACCTGCCGTCAAATCCATGCTGCAACGGCCTCCCGTTTAGGTTTCTCCCATATGGGGCTGTACTAACTACATGTATACTTATATGTATCTGTATGTGTACATGTGTGTGTACATGTATATGTTAGTCATGTGCTTGTATGCATACATACATACACATACACACACATACACATACACATACACCTACACCCACACCCACACCCACCACCTGCACCTACACCTACACCTACACATAGACAGATACAGTTGCGTATACATATACGTCTACATATACATATGCATATGTATATACATATGCGTGTATATATGTATACAGATGTGAACAAACAGACAGAGAGATAGAAAGGGTCTCGGAAGGGCTCTTACAGGGGAGCTTTATAAGGCTTCTCCGGCCTCCCGGCACGGGTCCGGCTCCCGTGGTGTGGCGCTTCCACCGGCACAGGTGGCAGTGGTCGCACAGGAGCCCGTCCTTGCAGCCCTTCGGCTTTGAGTTGTACTTGCAAGGTGGCCTGGGCACACGAGTACTTTTCAAACTCCTTTGGAGGATAAAGTTCAGATGCCGCAAATAGCAGATTAGCAGAGCTCGGCTTCCGGCCCACAAGAAAAAGGGTGTCCGATTGAGCCTATGGAAGGGTAGTCGCCTTCGGAGCTCGGTCTCTGCATGGCGCCAGGTGGCACGGGCGCAATCGAGGATGCTGGGCCCAAGCTGTGCCTTTTCAGGCAAGCAGATGCAGCCGATGCAGCTTCCTGTCTTGCTCTCCTCAGGCTCGCACAGGGGCACGCCCAGGTAATTCGGGTCGGAGTCCGAGAAGATGCACTCATGGCCTCGACAGGCACGGCAGCCAAAGGCATCGCTGTGGTGCCTTTTGCTGTCAAGCAGCAGAATTTGCACGAGGCACCTAGGCGAAGGTCGCAAGGCACGATCTGCAGCAAACTTGCTCGGGCAGGGCGCCTTCACGACATCCGCCCCTCCGTCGATGAAAACGACAGGCGGGCTTGCCTCGCCACAAGGGTTGGCAGGCTAGCATCAAAGCATATGGCCGCATGTGTACAGCAGCCAAGCGGTGAATACCACGGATCTCACGCCAGGCTGCATTTGTTGGGATGTCCTCTCGTTCCAAGGGAAAAGTTGTCCTGCTCCTCCAAAGCACCTGGAGCTGCCATGGTTGCTGCCACACGTGGGCGCAGGCCTGCAACCGTCGCTGCTCAGCACCGGGAAAAGCAAACTGAGGAAACAAAACACTGCAACCACACGTTCGATCCAAAAGCTGGCCAATCAGGGCAGAGATGAGGTGTTACATACAGCTCGTGTGGCTTACCTACTTGTTGCATTGCTAGCACGCAACATGTCTAGTCCTTTCTAGCCGCTGGCCAGTTCCGCCAGGCCCTGTCCACTTCGGCCGTGTTGTACTAACACTTTCGCGAATTTTCGTCAACGCGACTTCTGTATATGCACTACAAAGATTCGCGATGATGCAACGCAGTGCAGCCGCACCAAGCCATCACTCCCGCTCGTTCGGATTAGTCGGGCCTTCGCGCATCCACTTCGGCAAGACATTGGGCATGTCATCATGCAGCACCTGCTGCATGATCGGAATGATCGAGCCTTGCACCGACCTACAATCGCACACACGCCTCTCCCACTTCAAGCGGACGCAGTGTGGCTGGCTGGTCATCCACATTGGCACGATGTTGTGCTATTCTTTCCTGGCCAGATCTGTCAATAAGCATACGAGTCGGACTGCAAAGCCTGCACCATGCGAATGCATCAACAGAGCGCTGTAGAGTGTGTCTGTTGGAGAACACGAGAAGACGTGAACCTTCGAAACTTAAGTTGACTCCTACTAGCGGTGACGGAGTATGGTGCCGAAGGGGGAAGAGGTGGCAAAATTAAGAAGCGATCCTGCCCTATGCAGCATGCTCGGGCACACTCCTGTAGATCAAAGAGAAAGCGAAGAGACGAGGAGAGCCAGGGCAGGAAGGAGAAAGAGCGTGTAGGTTTGGGGTTTCTTTCGCGCTTTTCGAGTTTAGCAGTTTGGGCTTCAAGGCGGATCGAGGTTGCTTAGGAAGTTTAGGGTTCAAGGTCCAGAGCCTGTTGCGTGACTATCAGGAGATGGGCAACATTGCTGGTATCAAATATGGCCATGGGACCTGAATTTTGCTTCTATGCATCAGCATATGGGTGGTTGTCGAAATTACGGTCCCTTTTTGGGTCCTTATTATAATACGGCACCTTATAATTAGGGTACCAAAAAAGCCCATAATTTTGACAACTACCCATATGTCTCCAGCAACCCGTCAGATCTTGGGGCCCTTTTGTTGTCAAGTGGGACACAGCGACAATGCTACGCGTTACAACCAAAGTTCTTCGTTGGCATGTTGAGCATACAGCAAGATTAGGGTATCGGCACGAAATACGAGCTGGTTTAACCGGTCTGATCTTGATGATCGCTGGATGAGACAAAAGAGCTTCAATTCCGCTTTTCTCCAAGTGTCACCGAAGTGCTCAAAAGTACACTGGTAAATCTGGCGTGCTTCCTGGCACATCCGTTGATTTGTCTAGACATACGAGAGGCTTTCCAAGGATGCATCTCAGGCTTCTGTTTTGAACTGCATTTAGTTATGATATTTCAGCATCCGTCATTGGTATGCATTCAAGCCCCTATAAAAGCTTTGATCTTATGATAGCATTGAATACTTTGATTTTCCATTTGATTGACGTGTTAGCCTTTTTCCAAAAGTATCTCAAGTCGATTGCAATTCGCTATACAATCTCCCAGTCTGTCAGCTATTTCCGCCTTGTTGTGGAATGTGTCTGTGAGTAAAGGGCCTAAGTATGTGGCTGATCTCTGTCTTGAGACGAGTCTTCCTGCAGCTGGTCCATCGGGAGAAAAGCGTACTGTTGATGCTATTTGGTTTGCGGTAAGATTCACACACTTTGCATAGTTCAGTTTCAACCCTTAACACGCACTATGCCTTTCAACTGTATGTAATGGCTTGTTCATGCACTCCGTGTAAGACTGCGTGGCGAACACAAAGACATCTATTCACGCACACGGGGTGGGCACATGTAAGGACGTTAACAACACATGTCGCAAGAAACTGCATCTGCAGCAAGAACGAAAGCCTAGCTTAAGGCATCTCAAGACTCAAGCAACGCACGATAAGCGGTTTAAAGCACCGCCCGGAATGCCGGACTGCAAAGAGGGAACCACCCTGCCTCCTGAACAAGCCTCTGAAGCTTGGCTTGCAGATCTCGCTTCAATGAGTCGGCATCAAGCACACTCTTCATGGCCTCGCTTGGAAGGTTCTGGCGAAATGTCCGGCTCACGCAAGACTCTCGCGACCGAACTCAGGAGCGCACAGGCGCGCAGCACGCGACACAGAGCAGAGGAAGAAGGAACGACAAGAAAGCTGGGCCCGGCTTCAGCTCTGACCGGCTCCTCGGCGCATTACCTTGGGGCAAAGACAAAGCGCGGCACACGGAGCGCAGACTTTGGAACGTGCATCTCCGACAGGTCCCGGACCCTGGTGGGAGCCATGGTATTTTGCAGCACATGGAGCTTGAGCCAGAGCTGAGGATGCAGATGTCACGAAGGATGTCGCCACAAAGCTGAGCATGACCACTTCCGCTTCGAAGGGCCTAAGGGGTTCGCAACCTCGCGCTGGTGTTTTGGAACGCGGCCAAGTGGCCCTTGTTAAGGGACGAAACTGCATCGGGCTGATCGTTGGCCCGATCCCTGCTGATTGCTTATTGCTTGGCGGCATCCGTCTGCTTCCAGCAGAAACCAAAGGCTAGCCGCCAGCCGCCAGCCCGATCGACACCGTAGCCTTGATCCCTGAACCGGGGTCGGCTACAAGTCCGAGCTGGGCACGATCCCAGACAACGGGTTGGAGGGTTTCTTCAGGCGCCTTCAGGCGCATCAGAAGTCCACATCCGCGTCTCTCGCCAGGTATTGAAAGCCACCTGTAGCCGCACGCCTTCGAAGGCCAGGAAAGTCTATGTGCACCGCTTGAACCCGGAAAGTTGACAATCTTCTGACGGCTAGCATGATCCTTGCTGCCATGATTTCAGCTTGTCAGAAATCTTATTGCAAACGGGTCCGTGTGGTGGTTCAACTACTCCTATCAGCGTGCCCCGTAATATAGGCCTTTCTGGCTGCGCAGTTGGTAAAGCGTTGCGAGGCTCGCCAATGAGGGCACGTAGGACAGGTATAGGCGCACCTAACACCAGGACTGCACTGCAGTAGCTCGGTCAGCACTTCACCCTTTCATAACAGCAACCGCAGTCGAGACGAAGGATGGCCTGGCCACCATCAAGGCCTGCGGCCTGGCAAGGTCTCGCTTTTTGCGGACGTCTGCAAAGGTCAAGTCTCCTCTGGGCAGCATCGCACTCAGTCTGGCACAGAGACGATTTCGGAGAGCAGCTGCCTTGCTGAGTGCAGCATCAGACAGAAAAGGTGATCGACACCACATGCCTACGGTATCTGATTCACCAATAGATCAGACAGCCCATCATGACAGGCCTTAGAGGGAAGGTAATGGACACGAGATCAGCCACAGGAGGCAGTAACAAGAAAATGCATGCCAACAGCATTATCGTAGAAGATAGCGAACTATCGAGGTCAGAGGCTAGAAATAAAAGTCGGTAAACCTTCTCGTCGGAAACGAACATTGTGAGCGGTCATTTGGGAGGATGTAGAAAAAGATGTGCAATGTAACGGAATAGATACCAGTAGAAACTGTACATTTATGCGTTGCATTCTGTAGTCATCGCGCTGTTGCTGCATGGGACCCTGGTGTGATGCTGCCTTCACATGGGCAGCTGTGCACATGGAGCATCTGTTGAGGCTCTGGCCTATGCTTCTCTTGCGCAGATAAGCGATTGTCCTGCAGCATGTCAGGATCGATTATTGAGATGTATTAAGGCCTTCGGGTTGTAAGTTATGGGATTTGTTAGTTTAGGGCTCACGCTCACGAGGGAGTCAAGGACCGACAGCGCAACCTTCATCAAAAGCATTACGAGTCCAGCGAAAAAGGGGCTAGCCATGTGCGGCAGCCGGCATCGGCCCCCAGCGCCTCAGTCTCATGCTCGGTGAAGATATAGTGCCCCTATCCCGGGGTCCCTTCTGCAGACCATGCTTAACCCTACACACTAATTGAACCCGCAGCCCTCCGTAAACCCCGAACGGGAAACCTTGCAGAGGAACAACTTTACAAGAACTTGGCCCCTTCTGCAGGCCGGCAGCAACGAAGCCACGGCTATGCCCTGAAACAAAGCAGGGGTCGAGGGCTTAAGGCTTGGATGGCTTGAGCTTAGGGATCCACAGGATGTGCCCTTTGACCAGGAGTGTATTGAACATGAGACTCGATGGGGAACTTCAAGACGTATGTATATCCCCTGATAGTCCCTCATATTTACAATTACATACCATGCTATACCCCAGACTCCCAATACAAAAACATATGCACATATACACAATATGTATATGTATACACATATATATATACACGCATGCCAATACACATACACGTATACATATACATGTACATGTACATATACATATACGTATACATATACATATGCATATACATATGCATATACATATGGGTGGTTGTCAAAATTATGATCCCTTTTTGGGTACCCTAAATAATAGGTGCCGTACTATAATAGGGACCCAAAAAGGGGACCAGAATTTTGACAACCACCCATATGCGTATACATGTACGTGTACGTGTTTGTTTATCTGTCTATGTGGGAAGCGGTGCGTAAGTGCATTCGTCAAACGGTGACACGGCAGAGAAGGGAGGAGAGACGACGTTGCCTGCTTGCCTGCCTGCTAACTGCCTGCCTGTGCGTGCCTTTGCAGACAATGAGAGAGGAAGCAATGGTATTGAAATACATGCCATAATTAAACATTTCAATTGCTAAGCATTACAATTACATCTTTCCAGTACGAGGCCAGCAAGAATGACAAACAACAAAGACTTCAATCTTGAAGCGTGGTCGGTTAAACACGCACATCATGGCTTTCACCGTCCAAACTTTATTTGTGCTTGACCTTATGTATTCGATTAGTTGATTTGTTGTACAACATCGTGTGCTCCCCTTCATTGGATTGGCAAGTTTGCATGGTGGAGCTCATAGACCGCCGCATTTCTTTGAAGTCATGCAACCGCTGTGATTCGGCTTTTCAACCGCAGCTCTTAAAGCCCTTCTTTGCTAAATAGACAGACAGCTATACTTTGTCAATGTGAAGTCAGTTGTTCACGTCGGCAGACATGGGCAAAATTTGTACAAGGATTGATTACTTGATCGATAAACAACACGTGATCATTCAATGATTCCAAGTTTTCGGACAAACGAACAAACGGCCTCTCAAGATACATGTAAACACTAGAGTATCCCAAGACTTCAAAAAGTTTCAGCGTCCCCAAAGTGTTGAATGGCCTGTTCGCCAAGAATGTCCTGAAAAATTGAATGGCATGTAATCAATGGTAGAAATAAGCAAAGTAAAGCGGATCATGGTTTTTGCTGTCGTACAGATTGGACGAAGTGGTGTTGATGCGCACTTCTTAACCAGCTAGCTGTTGTAGTCAAAATATTGGGACGGTGTGGACTGTTTGGCTCTCAAACCCCAACCTCTGGTAACATTGAACAACGACCGTCTTTCTCACATTCGCGGGGGGCATGAACTGGCCCACCTTGCTTACGTTGCATTCGGTTCATTACCCTTGAACTCACAAAATGACAGCGATCGACTGTAGTGGCCGCTGCCAGTATCCATGACCACAAGCCAACCCAATACTCGCCAAGTACTCTAGAGTCATCTGAATATGTTGCACTGTTACACATTTGCAACACTAAAGAGTACTCATCTGGCTAGCTAGCTGTCTTGATTCACGGAAAGGAGCCGCGCGATCTGATGTAATGCCACAACTACAGACACAACCTGATAGCAAGTTGCTGTTTGGGGGGTTAGGAATATAATATGCAAATGTAGATACGGGGCAGTTCTCTTAATTTGAGTGCCTTTTTCCAAGGGTGCCGCACTATCTTGGGGAGGTAAAAAGAAGTCTCATGTAGAGAACTACCCATATACCCTAAACCCTATACCCTAAACCCTAAACCCTTTCCCCTAAACCCCTAAACCCCTAAACCCTAAACCCTATCATTACCCTAAACCCTGAACACAGGCCCCCTCCCTGGGCCTTGGCTCGAGGCTTCGGCCGCTTCGGACCTCGCAACCATGACACAGGGGTGTTGCTTTAAAGGCTCAGGGCTTATATGTTTCGGTTTAGGGTGTAGCAGAGCCTTGAAGGGTTTAGGTTTAGGGTGTAGTAGGGCCTTAAAGGGCTTAGGTTTAGGATTTGTGGATTTGCTGCGGTACTTCAGAGCATTCCCCCAGCCCCTGGGCCGCCTGTAGGCGATGTAGCGCGCTTGCAAATGCAAGGAGGGATCATCGAGAAGGACAGGACCTGGCACTTTTTCCTCAAAGCAAGGATCCTAGTATGCGGCGTTTATATGAGGGTCCCTTCTTTCTTGAAAACTCACGGCCAGGCAAGGCTGCGCAAGGACTAGCTGGCCTTCCTGTGCATCGGCAGGGAGCTGCCGCCGGACCATCAGCTGCGCAGTGGACATCCAAAGCTGTCTTGGCTGGGCCATTTGCCTGTGCACAGCGATGCGACAGCATGATGCTGTACCAACAGCTAGAAAGAAGGCCACATCAGTGCCCACACTCAAGTACCATTCACTTACAGATGCCCTGCCCCCATCACTCCCAAAGCGAGGATAAGGAAAGCGCAGCTGCAGCAAAGCTGTCTTGGTCAGGTCTTCGCTCAGCATGACCTTGGGTCTTTGACATGACCACTTCGATGCATCCTAGATTCCTGGATTCACACGTAGTTTTAGGGGATCTGAATGCTGGGTGTCTCGACACTTTGGAGTTGAGCCCCTTTCAACATTGGCTCGGCCATCCTGGAGGCAGACCGGTGGCACTCTGACTCTCCCAGGGCCATGAATAACAGCATGCGAGACTCTTTCTGGTTGCCTTGTGTGGGTTGTTCCGGCCAGCTGCAGGACAGACTTGTCTGTTTCGGCAATGACCGCCTTTCAGCGGTGAGCGAGGGCACAGGCCAACTGGAGGCTTCCATTGAACCCGGAGGACCTGCAGCACGAAACTCAGGACATTCTCTTCAAAGTGGCGCTTGATGGGCGCTGCTTTGGATGCCACCCCTGAAGCCCACTGCATGGCGCTTGATGCACGCTGCAAGATGCTCAGAGAGGCTCCCGCCGTGCCAAGATAGGAGGTCAAGAGTCAAGGCCTGGGCGACCACTCAGGGAATGGAGCAGAACAAACAAATAGTGCCATGAATACTATGATGACCTGCTGCAGTAGTATTGCTATTGTTGCGGTGGTTCCGGGAACTGCCATTATTGCTGCTATAAATGTTCTAACTATTACTACTAGAACTCTACTATTGCCATTCTGACATTTGTGGCCGATAGTCCAGCAAATTGTAGTTCGTGAGACGGTGCATAGCTTCCGCAAAACTTGCAAAGAAGGCATAGCGGCATAGCGGTTGGCTAAGCCCATTAACAGTTGACTGTGGAGTTAACTTGAGCTGGACCCAAGACTGACGTTGCGGCAGGACGAAAGCTTGACCTACTCGCAGGTTCATATAACGGAGGCCCCTTTCGCCGTGGTGCAGTATTTCTCTTCTTACCTACTAGTATTGCTACTTTATGTTTACAATAATTAATGGTATTACCTGATCGAACTGCTACTACCAGTACTACTACTATTTCGATTACTACTAATACTACTACTCCACAATTACCGCGTTATGGTCTCTTCAGCGCCCTCAACCGTGCACATTTTTCGCCCTGAGCATGAAACCACTTGGCCAAGACAATCTCGCTGCCATCCGGTACCGTGGCCTTTGTCTTTCCTGGCGTGGGATGCAGCGGCGACACAAATCGGAATCGTGAATATGGTTCAAGGGTGTCCCGTCCGAGAGTGCCCAAGCAAGAACCACAGGACTGACGTCTGAGGTGGGAACGCATACCCCAGTGCTTGCACGTCCTTCTCAGCTCGTGGAATGACATCCTTTGCATCAACAAGCAGCACAACAAGGTACATGGTGTCACGCATTTTGAAATTCACCGCTTGCCTGCTTCGCTTGCGGAATGAGGCGGCGCATGTAGGATTTGAAGCTGCCGTGAAGCAGTCGCTTTTTTCGATTTTTCGCGCTATGCTCAGTCGTGAAACAGAAGTCTACTGCGATGGGCACAAGCGGGCACAGGTAGAAATCGGTTCGGACGACACCTCGCTCGACTGATCACCTTACGGTGCAAAGTTAAACGACGCTTTCCATGATAAATTCTCTAAGCCCTACGGCGCCTGGCACCTGGAGTATTCTCTTTCGTATCAATTCGTCGCCCTACGTCTGGATGACACCTCAAGGTTCACCGAAACAGGTGAAAACCTCCGAGGTGGCTCATCACCTCGGCTGAAGCCATCTCTAGCACACTTGGTGGAAGCGTGGAAGCGAGGACAAGTGCCAGGATCAACATGTAGCAGACAGTTGGAAAGAGAATCGAGTCGTGTGTCTGCTTGCATCAGGCAACGGGGCAAGCAGTGCAGTAACCGGTTCCTCCAAAGAGCCCAACATACACTCTCCAGCGGATCGGTGATTGTAGCGCCATGTGTGTGACATGAGACCAAGTCCTGTGGCTTCTCTCGGGCTTGTGCACGCCTTGACATCCAGCTTGAGATTCCGCCTCATGCAGGATGACACCCGCATGGGTTCAGGGTTCAGGGCTTTTTGGTTCTTCGCCTTTCGAAGTCAGAGGTTTTGTTTTGGCTCGTGTTTTCCAGGAGTTGCATCCAAGCTGCAACAGCAGGTGGGCTCTCCTTGGCTCAGCTAGGCCACTACGCAGACTTTCGTGGCTTTGCACTGAAGCCGAGTAACCTGGAGGATTGGATGGTCGACGAGGAGCCTCCCGGAGCGGTCATGTCGATTCTTTGTTGAGTTTCCGAGCCGGGAGCTGGTGCAGCGCAGTCCTTGTCCGTGACTGGTGGAAGGATGTCCGGCACTGCTTCCTCTCACTGAGAATTTTCGTTTCTGAGAGTTTTCGATTTAAAGGAACCAAACAGCACAAAGGCTCCATCAGTCCTTGTTCACCGCAGGCGACGAAATCGGGGGAGCCCAGCATAGGCAAGCAATGACGACCCCAAGCAGCATGATCACACCTACGGATTGCAGGCAACGTGCTGGTTGTGCTACCCCTGTATTCAAACATGTTATGCGCTCATCCACTCGGAGTCATGTGCCTGAGACTTCACCAGGAGTTACTTCTTGTTCTTCAACCAATTCCCGGTAGAACTGCACGAGCGCATTGCTGCTAGCCGCATCCTTTCTGACAAGGAATCAGTGTCGCATGATAGCAAACGAGACTGCTCGGCCAAGCCTTTGAAGGGCTACTCGGACGTCGCGAAGGAACTGCATCTGCTGACTTCCTAGGACAGGAAACAGTGGCAGTGGCAGTTACTGAGAACCTAATGTGCTCATGACGACTTGATATTGCCCATCCAGGGGTCTGCCTGGACGATACAGCACATTGAAGCCAGCCTTACCTATGCACCTCCTTCCGAAGGCCAAGGAGGTGCTCATGACGACTTAGTTTTTTATCATAGATCCGCACGGTGAAGTTATTTTGGGACACTACTGTACCGTTTGAGACGCCCTAGCTCGATGTGCTTGACTTCGAGCAGCTGAGCTCGGACCACCTCAGCTGGTCCAACCTGAAGTAAGGAAACTCCACCAGAGAAGGACTCCGCCTCGTGCAGAGGGGCTTTGACTGCTCAAAGGATGCGGGGACAATCTGGTGCCCCCTCCCGTCCTCGAAGGCTCTGTGAGCACTTGGCTTGCTACACCAGCTCCACCATGCGCAGTCAGCCTTCTCCAGCTTCACACTGAAGTGCGGTTGCAGCGCATGCAAAGCTCCGCTCACTCGGCACATTTCCGTTCCAGTCCTGGCCTCGGCTGCCTGGGCGGCCTGCGCGGAGACCAGCAGCGCAGACCAGAGCCCCAGAGCTAACATTGGCTCTCTGGGGCTCGCTCAGTGCAACCATCTGAGCAAAAAATTCAGTATCGGATCGATGCGTCTTTGAGCCGAAAGTTCCGGGCGAAGGCTCGAACAAGCGGATACCAAGCGGCGTGCAAAATCTCGGAGTTCACGAAGCGGCATGAGCTGACCGAGCTCCGTGCCATCACCCACCCGGTCGGGCCCAGCCTTGCTTCGCGTTACAATTATTTCCTCTGCTACTGTTCTTAGTACTGCTAATACTGATACTGGTATTGATACTAATGCTGCTACCAAAACGAATACGAATACTAATACTACTACTAACACTAACACTAACACTAACACTAACACTAGTAAGTCACTATTACTTTTACAACCATTACCATTTCCGTTACTACTACTACTACTACTACGACTACTGCTGCTGCTGCTGCTTCTGCTACTACTACTACTACTACTACTACTACTACTACTACTACTACTACTACTACTACTACTAACTACGAACTACGAACTACTAACTACGAACTACTTACTACTTACTACTTAACTACTTAACTACTTAACTACTTAACTACTTAACTACTTAACTACTTACTACGTACTACTTACTATTTACTACTTAACTACTTAACTACTTAACTACTTAACTACTTAACTACTTACTACTTACTACTTGCTACTTGCTACTTGCTACTTACTACATACTACGTACTACTTACTACTTACTACTTACTGCTTACTACGTACTACGGACTACTTACTACTACTACTACTACTACTACGGTGAATGAGAATGTTACCATCACCATTACTACTATTGTTGCTATTACTAGTACAACTATTGCTACTACTACTACTACCACTACTACTACTATCACAACGACCACAGTATCAATCTCACTACCACTATCACTATCACTATCACAGCAACAGCAGGAGTAGTATTCTAAGCATTACTATTTTTGCTGTTATTTGTAGTAGTAGTAGTAGTAGCAGCAGCAGAGGTAGTAGTGGTAATAGTAGTAGCAGCAGCAGCAGTAGTATTATTCTGAGCAGTACTATTTTCTGCTGGTGTTCGTAGTGGTAGTAGTAGCAGCAGTAGGTGTAGTAGTAGTAGCAGGAGTAGTAGTACTAGTAGTAGTAGTTGTAGTAGTAGTAGTACTAGTACTAGTAGTAACAACAAAAATACGAATAAGAATCCTGATGTTACAGTAATGCTTCGCAATCTTGTTCATGGTTCTACGAAATTACAAACATCTGCTCCACTGAGACCCGAGCTTGCCACAACCATCCACCCACTCATCCCAGTCCATTGCCTGAGGTCGAGCGAGTACTCAAAACCAATTGCCACTCGAAGTTGCAACCACAGCCTGCGCTATTTCGTAGAACTCTACATGTTCAAATGCTTGAGGGTGTGCAACCCTATGTAGTCTTCACTGTGGCTAGCGATGCACATGCGATCAAAACGTATGCTCTGCATACGACCCAGCATCAGACGGTGAGATGCAGCAAACCTGCCTACGCTCATCATATTCAAACAATCATTGCAATCATTTGGATACAAGCGGTCACTACTTCCATGGCACTCATCACAATCCGTAGCTGTCAGTTGAGTTATACCGTCACACTAGCACGGGAGCATTCTTGGTATTATCGGTCCGCTGTATCAGTCCACATGCGAGCATGGTTTAAACAGAAACACCAACAAGAAGCCGGAAGGAGACACTCGGATGCTTGCCACTTCGCACGTTGCCAGGAGAGCGTTGCATGAAGAGATGCCCGCAGCTCGGCAGTCCTCGCAACCCGGGATCCACTGAGCGGTCAACTGACAGCTTGGGCGTGGCAAGCCTTCCAAAAGCCGAGGGCTTGCGAGCAGTCGCCCAACTTCAGGCACTTCAAGTGCACCAGGTTGTAGAACTGCCAAGCTCTCTCGAAGCAACATGCAACATCCTCAACTCCTCGACACGGGCTGAGCTTCTTCCTTTTGTCACATGCACTTGCGACCAACCCTGTTTTGCCGGTGCTCTTTGGCTCGGCTACTTTGCAGGGTGTCGGCTTAACGACTCATGCGTGGAGGACTCTGTAATCAAGAAACCTGGCATGCCACACGTTTGGGATGGCAACGAACTTGTCAGGGATCAGAAGCATGCAACATCCTCACCTGGATTCAGAGGCCCCACGGCGTGCCACCTGGCGAATTCCACCTCGGCAAGTCCCACAATCAAGTGCTGTTGAAACAACCTACATGTACATGTATACATATACACGTATACACATATACACGTGGGCACATACATACCTATCTACATATCTACAAATCTACATATATAGAAATATACACATATACATATATGCATACATGCATATATACAAACATAGATGTATACATATACATATACATATACATATACCACATATACACATACACATATATACATATACACATATACACATATACACGTATATACACATTTTTATATACATATATACATATATATAGTATACATATATACCTTGGTGGTAACATGTGTGTATATATATATATATATATATATACATATTGGTGTGTGTGTATATACATATCTATCAGTATATACATATCTATTCAGCATATACATATATATATATATGGCTAACTGTCCAAATCATGGCCCTCATGGGGAACCTATATAATTCTACTATTCATACGGCACCCTAGAGCTTAGGAACCCAACAAAGATCCTAGTTTTGGCAACCACCCATAAGTATGTACGGCTCGCATGTATATCTTACAAGTATAAACCAGTCATTTGTCAACCTACCTCAAGAGCATCGTAGGGAGCTATAGTAAATAACATGGTTTCCTTATTACGGTAACTTAAATTAAATTTAAGGTTTAGGGTTTAGGGTTCAGGGTTTAGGGTTTATAACCTCTTAAAGAGAACCCCGAAGAGCCAGGGCAGCGACGGTTCATGTCTTGAGCCGGCTTTGCCTTTGCCGCCCCGCGTGGGCGACCCGGCGGGCGTGGCGGTCGTTCGCCCTGGCTCACAGGGCATTAGGGTGGTTGGCTGTTCTAATGGTAATATTAACAGCGGTAGTAGCGAGAATAGTATTAATAATGGTAATAGTAATTATGATGCTTAGGGCTTTTAGGGTTTATGGGGTTTAGGGTTTGGGGGAGCCCGGAGGGTGAGTCTGAAGCCTGGCCTCTTGAAAGTTCCATGGTCGGCGTTCATAGGACTGCCTGCAGACTGGACCTTGTCAGGACTTCTGGGACTGAGTCTTCGGCTTCTCTTCGGGCTCAGGTTGCGGCAGAGGTGAACCTTGGGAGAGTGGAACGTGCAAAATCCGAATGCTTCCGAGCGTCGGAGAGACGAGCAAAGGCGGCCTCAAAGACATGGAAGGACTCGAAGGACATCAGGCAGCAGCGGTGAAACACCTGAAGCTGTGGACAACCACAGGCCACTGCTAGAAGAAGGAGAAAAGCTGAGATGCCCTCGTGAGAACAGGAAAGAAGCTCCACCCGATCGCCTTGGCTCTTCGGCGGCACGAGCTACGTGAGGACCTGCAGACCTGCAGAAGCCTTGCTGTCTCTAGGCGCCTTGCTTCCCCGGCCGACCAAGTCGCAGGCTTGGAAGCAGATGGGACAGTCGACCTCTGCGAGTTCGAGCTCGAGCTTCCCAAGCACAAGCGCCGAAAGTGCTCTGCTTTGCAAAATCAGGGCCCGCACCTCCTCTCCTCGACCTGAATGATGAAGATCCCCGAAACTTTCGGGGTACCCAGTGTGCAACAGGCTCAGCGAATATGCTTTAGAGCAACCCCACTTGCTCTAGCCAGCCGTGCGGAACCAAGTAGGCAGCAGGCTCAGTGCTTTCTGTCTGGCAATCGCCCAGCGTTGTTTGCCTGCATGGCCGATGTGGAAACTATCTTACTTGGTCCTGTCTTTGCAAAGAGCACAGCCGGAGCCTTCCGCTTGGCCGTCGGAGCAGGAAGGCACATCCTGCACCGTTCTGTCTGTAAGCGTAGGCCTACACGTCTGCGGGGGGGAACCTCCTGGGCCGCCTCCGTCACAGCGCTCTCAGCCAGGGGACCTCCCAAACGAGGGCCGCCCGCCCCGCTTGGGCCTTGGCCTGAGCCTGGCTTCAGCTTGACTTCCTTGTTGCCCCGGCGCCTGCCACGGAGCTTCCAGGCCCGAAGTGCAGCTGCTCAAAGTCGCGCAACCCGTCACCTCATCTCAGAAGTGCCAGCGCAAGGATCTGACCGAAAGGTCCTGCTAAGCTGGCAGCGAATCTGCGCTGAAGAGCTTGCCACGCTGCCATCCAGCTCCTCCCGGAACATCCGAAGCAGAGAGCAAGAAGGAGCTTGGCATTCGACCAAAGTCCCGCTCTGTTGCATGGCGCCATGTTTGTCTGTGCTGCTGCACAACCACATACCGAAGGAAGGGAATAGATGCTCCTACTCGTACTGGTGTAGACTGGTGTCACTCGCGCTTGCTCCCGAGGCCCAACTTGATCTGCTCTCATTCACAAATCTCGTGCAAAGCTCGTAGCGACATGCCCCTCGTGGCCTGAAGAAATCGATCGAGGGCATCCTCATGCGCCTGCTGCATAGTCAAGTCATCTCGTGTTGCAGCCGACTCTCCGGCCAACGAGGTCCTCGCAAACCTTCTCCAGCTTGCCTCCCAATGCCTCGGAACGCACAGGAGAGCTTGCAGCGGATCCACAGGCAATTAGGCAATGCCAACCCGAAAGCCTGAAAAACCTGAGCCCGGAGAGCGTCTCTTGAACACCCACATGGCGCGGAAGCTCCCTCTCTTTCGAAGGCCACTCCTTTTTGGACTTTCCCTTCTCGGCCGCCGACTTGCAGAGCCTTTCCGCAGAAGCGCCGGTGCCTCTGCTGCCGCAGAGAGGTACTGGGGCGAGCTTTCTGGCTACTGGTAGTACTCCATGCGGAAAGCAATGCAGCCCTTTCTCAATTCGCAGAATAACTTGACTGTCAGGCATGTCCTGAAAATGGGGGCGATTAATTTGCACGTGCAATTCCCGCGCACATGGCGCGATCCTCACTGCGCAGCCACACCGGACTGCCTTCGCCACAGGACCGTGTCGAGTCAAAGACGCACTCCCAGGTGCTCTGGGATGTTGGGTAGGACTCGCGACGCGTGAACTCCGTGCCCTCGATAGGTGCACCCCCCTCCCACAACCTGGTAACCATCAGGACATTTGGCGAAAGCATTGTCACGACCTTCGCTCATGACCATGATGACCTTCTCATTCCCGCAAGCTCCAGACCCCATCCACTGGCCACTGTCTCGTGGACTGGCTTCTCACTCCACGCGCGAGTTCCGAGGCTTCTGATCTTCAGAAAAAGCAGGCTGGGATCTCCGCGTCATCGGCACGTTCTCTGAGAGCACGGTCTGCTCATCCACTGTCTCCTCGAAGTCTTGCACTCGCTGACTTTCGGCTGTGGAGAGCAATTTGCACAACCACTCAGCTGACTCTGCAAACCCCTCCAGCTCGCTGAGCTCGCTTGAAGCAGCCAAAGCAACCTCTGGCAGCCCACCAACCTGGTAGCTGATGCTCGGGGATCCCTCGGAGTTGGAGCTGTTGGATCGGAGCTGGGAGCCAGGAGGACACCGGCAGAGGCGGTCTTTGCAAGAAGGCACTCGTTCACAGCATCGAAAACAGGTCCACAAGGGATTGACGGGCTTGCGAGGCCCAGAGTGTCATGGGAAAAAGCGTCACGCCCAGATCTGAGGAGATAGTCCCGCAGTCCGAGAACTGATAACCCTGCGACATGAACGTGTAGTCGATGCCACTGTACTCTTTGTGAGGACCTCCCTGCTCCCAACTCACCAAAAGGTCCTCCCAAAGGATACCAGGACTTTTGAGATTGCCCAGGACGAAAGTCCAGTCGCCTCCGTTGATGGAGAAGGAAGTCTCTTATGCATCGCACTGCATCTTCTCCGCAAATTCTTTCGACGAGATATGGGCTCGCCAGAGGCTTTCGCTGTCTGCAATGGGCGACTGACGTTGCAGCTCTCGCCGCATGGATCGGGAAGCACCTCTCTGCTGACCGCCAACTGGACCAGCGCAAGCCAACGAACCAGCCAGGTTGTCACCATGCTGGTTCAACTAACTACGACGCACGTGGCCTCCGAGGTCTCTTCCTATGTGCTCGAGAACTGCCGCATAGGCAGCGTAGGTCGATAGTCGTCACAGCAGAGTTCAGCTCCGCTCCCTTTGCCAAGGCCGGGACAAGGTCGGGGCTTCCGCGCGAAGCTGCGGTTGCCGGAGCTGCAAGAAGATCCTTGGCATCGCCAGAGGCGTAAGGCGGTTCAGCCGGCGTGAGACGCCGAAGGCTCCGGCTCCCCACGGCTGCGGTAGCCACGCCATGCCCGCTGAATTCTGCTTGCACACTTCTTCCGCCAAACCTGAGCATCTTGGGCAACTATTCACGGCACCACACGACTGCCGAGACAGCTGCCATGAGCCCCGAATAGTGGATCGTCGCATCGAAATATGGACAGCGACCTGCCAACACGATCTGGTGCGTTCAGCCGCGTGCAAACCGTCAAGCAGAACTTATGGACGCAAACAGCAGAGCCCGAGAAGGCTAGGTTCCCAACACAGGGGGCAGTACTGCTTGCCAGAAAATCGCTCAAAGCTGCGCAAACACCTTGATCCAGTTGGACACCTTACACCAGACCTTGCCGACCGGCCGCTTCAAGGTGTTAGACTAGTGTGAGCATCCGACTCGCCATGGAAGACGTGGCTGCAACCTGAGTCAGCAGGAAGAGAGTCACGGAAAAAAATGAAACATACCGTGTAGCATGGCCTAGTCTCGTTTGATGTCGCGCCAAACCGAGCACCTGGCTTAGAATCACCTGCGGTCTCGTCCGGAAATCCTCCAGGCCTTAGCTGTGACTTCGGGCGCTCGTCAATTCTCCCCCTAGCCCTAGGCCCTCGCCCCCATGCCTTCTAAGTGGTCGGCAGATGCTGCAGGGTACTTCACTGTCTTGACGAGAGTCAGAGGCATGTTTCACTTGCTCCCACTGCCTGCGCCAGCCGAAGGCGGCTCACTTTGGCACTCTTCATACAGCATTAATAATACTTACTACTAGTAATAATACCTGAATCATACTAACAATAGTTTAATAATACTAACAATAGTATTCATACTTACACTAATAATAGACTTAGTAATACTAATAATATGCCAGGTGTTGCGAGAATCTGAGCTTGCTGCTCGTGGGTCAGGGGCTGCGCCGGCTTCGCCACCAAGCCCAAACGTTGGGCCAAGGTCAACGACGCCTGCCGCCCCGGAGCTTCCGGAGGCTCTGACCCGATGTGTAAACAAACCTCGTGTCGCTTCAGCTTCTCGTCGTAGTCCAGCTCTGCATGTCCTTTGAAGATTTTGGAAGGTTCCGAAACTCCCACCCAGTCCGCGGCTTCAGAGACCCCTTACCAAGGACCTCACGCGATCCCGAAGAGGGAGCACTCCTGTGACGGCTGCTTCTCTCTCAGTCTTCACAAGGATCTGGCCCCGGCCTGGAAGTTTGCACTGCTTCCAGCTGTGGATTCTCCTGGCGCTAGCGGCGAAACGTCATGGGCCGGCTGTGCACCAGACTCGAACACCCCCGCCCGCGCTCCTGCACCTGGCGTCGCCGCGCAGAGGCACTGCGTGCTTGCGGACGGTCCTTGCCCAGCAAATGAGCCTGGCTCGTCGGATCGTTGCCAAACAGGCTTCTCCACAATAGTGCGAGACAGGCTGCGGACCTGCAGGGCAACGGCTCGCCATACCTCTCCTCGGGTTCCTGTAGTCACCACGCCTGCACGTGCAAGTCTCATCCAGATACACATATACAGAGACACGGACATCGAGACGAACAAACAAGCAAAAAGGCACAGGCACGATAGATCGAAAAGAGACAAGCCCAAACCCCACAGAGTACGTGTTCTGATGTTGCCTGCATAGTGATGATGCTCACAATGACTATGCCGTGTGCTGCCTTGAGTCTTGCTACTGCTGCTGCCATGGTGTATGCTATGCGTGTGGTATGCTGCGGATTCGGCAATGCTACTGCTATCTACCGTCCTACCGCTGCTGCGATTGCGAAAACGATGGTGTGTGCTGAGTGCGTGATGATGTGTGCAGGATGGGATATGGCCCGTGCAGCTCTCGCCCAGGTCGCAGCTGTTGGTTTGTTCAGGTGACGCAAATGCTTGTGGTTGTGACCTGGTGGCCGGATGCATTTGAGAAGTTGAGAACAACCTGTATGCACCCCTGCATGGGACAGCACACATTGGAATGGCATTGTCGGAGTCCAGGAAGTTCAGCAAGCATGCCGAACCCTTTTGCTTGTGTGAACCCGATGTGCTTGTTGTCAAACAGAACGTCATTAAACCCCCCCTCTCCACCCCCACCCCCCCGCCCCAAAGAGCAAAGCTGAACACATCACCGAAAATATCAAACCCTCACTGTACCTGTAGTGCACACCTGAAACCATGTGGCATGGGCGGACACTTTTGGCTGCAAAATCTTCCACTGATGAGGAAGGGGGGGGCATGCCCCCCCCCGTCTGCCCCTGTCAAGTATATCTCCACCCCCGGGCCATTGGGCCGTATCTGATAATTCTGATAACACACGAGAATGCTGGCATCCGCCAGCCATCCATGCACCGTCACCTACCCCATCTGGGGAGGGCGGGCGGGACTTTTCAGCACACGAAGCTGTGACAATGTGCTCACCTGACCAAACGGACTGCTGCAACCTGACATGAAGCAAGACAAGTTACAGGTGCATACAGGTCGGGCGAGGGTTCTGCGTATGCGGTGGCCATATCCCATCCTACCCCACCGCAGACTTCCCAAGACTAAAAAACGCAAGATGTGCAAAACGCAAGATAGGGAAAAAGATGATTCAGAATCTGAGGAATATACCGTGCAGGCCACGTTCTTTAGCTGTTGATGAAGTCGCAACGCAAAATCTACGTCCGTTTTGGTGCAACAACCAAAGAGAGCGGAAATTAGACATAAACCTCGGCCACGCAGAGCGGAACTTGTGCAACAAGGCTAAAACCTCGTGCAGGACGGTGTTCTCGAAGTCTGCGAGTGGGCGCGGTGAGAGGGCATGCAAAGGCACAAACCCGCTGGGAACCCAAAAGATTTCAATCCAGAGGCTCCGGGCCTGGAGCACTGGCAGGCGAGGCGCTGCGATGCCGCCGCATCAGAGATCATCAGACTTGGATCTTCGTCTTCGGACGCCTCCAAGGGCCGATCTGAGCGCAAGAGAAGCCTTGGAAATACTTATGTCAGGAAGCCTCGCCGAAGTGACATCATCGCGGGAACGTGCTTGCTTTGGCATGCTTGCTTCGGCATATTTAAGTACCTACAGCTGCAAACACTGACCTACTGGCGCCTGCTGCTGCATCGGTCAAACTAGATAACTCAAACCGATGACATCTGGTGACTTTCGCAAACTCGCGATTCAGATTCTCACCTTGAGTTACACTTGGCACAAGACTTGCCACGGAATGCTCGCCATGACAAGCATGACAGGAGGCTTGTGGAAGACGAGCCCCGAAGCAAACCGCTTCACCTGGCGTTGATCGAAGTTCTCCGCGCTCGGAAACCTGAAAGGAACCAACTCCATGGTGGCGAGATTTGTCGTTCCATGGCTGCGCCTGACGTTACTCTCGGCCATCAGATACTCCACCCAATTCCATTGCTCCGCCTGCACTAGGTGTTGAGACCAGACCCCTCTCAGGGGCTTTAGACTGAGGAGCCAACCTCAGCACAGAGCCCTATGAGGTACGTGTAGGTTGTGAAGTATCCACTCACGCCTGAAGCACGACCAGATTCCAGACTGACACTCTTCCCAGTCTCATAAATCAAAGCCAAGGGCACCGAGTTTGTCCAGAATGCTCTTCCAGTGCAGCGCAAAAGTCTGGGAAAAAGGGAGTTCCACTGAGCTCGAAGGGAGGCTTCAAGATTTAAGCTGGCCACCCAGTTGGTGTTTGTGATGCAAGCCTTGATCCTGAAACTCTGAGACTCGCGGAACTGCAAACACACCGGCTGCGAGCATATATAGCTCTCAGGCCGCAACACTGCCGTCATGGTGACATAGTTGGGCCTCTGGAGAACAATCCACAACGCATCTACGAAATTCTGCCACACAAAGACACAAGGGTCCCTGGCGCTTCGCCAGCAGCCTGCAACATGTCCAACAGCCTGAGCACATTCCCGACAAGACGAAGGTTGGCCTGCAAGTCTGTAAAAAGAAGCATCATGTAAGACGGACGAGAAGAGTGGGGAGAACATTCACAACAGCAGCGACAACACGATGCTGAGAGCGCGTCCGAAGGGTGTTTTGCCACATCCCGCCATGGGTGCAAGCACTCATCATGGCAGTATAGCTCACGATGCCAGCAGACAATCCAATCTGGCAGGCATCAGGAGGCAACACGAAAAATTGCAAATCCAGTAAATATGTACGCCGGGGCGTCGTCTGTCATTTCACTGGCCAGCAACAGGGCCTTGCTAACGGTGCCATCGAGCTCGACTGCTTCACGGGCTCATGGCCCATGCCACGCGCACAACAAAGCTCAGGTGCAAACGTACTGCCACTGGGTCGCATCGGAACCTAATGCGAAGCAAAAACCCTCTCTTTCCACATAATGAACACATCACAGTTCAAGGCATCTGGCACGCCGTCATCGCTGCACTCCAGTGATGCTCCGAGGGACCTTGTCCAAGCATCAGAAGCTATGGTGCAATGCAAGACCACAAGAGGTTCCAAGAGCGTTGCCAACGGCTGTCGCGTATCCTAGCAAGTGCATGGCACTCTGCCAACCTTTGCAAGACACATGGCGGATGCTGAAGCTATGAAGATGAAGCCAATTTACCGACTTGGGCTTCGGGCTGGCTGCATCTGCACAAGCCGCGATGGCGTTCGTGTACAACTGGCTGTCTGGCCTTGAGATCAAGGACATGGGAAGGCAGCCCTGAGAACGTGTCTCGCAGACGACCACAGCATGAAGAATATCTACACACACACGCAACATGTGCATCACCGTTCTAAGTTTTATACTGCATGCAAGCTCTGCACATTTCTTGTCCAACATGTAAGGTTGCTTCTATTTGACTCTATCTGGTGATTGCTGCTGCTGCTATTCCTGTTCCTGAAACTGGTCCTGCTGCTCCTGGTGCTCCTGCTGCTCCTGCTGCTCCTGCTGCTCCTGCTGCTCTTACTGCTGCTACTGTTGTTACTGCTGCTACTGCTGCTACTCATGCTACTACTGCCGCTACTGTGACTGCTGCTGCTACTGCTGCAGCTGCTACTGCTACTGCTACTGCTACTGCTACTGCTACTGCTACTGCTACTGCTACTGCTACCGCTACCGCTACCGCTACGGCTACGGCTACGGCTACGGCTATTGCTATTGCTATTGCTATTGCTATTGCTATTGCTATTGCTATTGCTATTGCTATTGCTATTGCTACTGCTACTGCTACTGCTACTGCTACTGCTACTGCTACTGCTACTGCTACTGCTACTGCTACTGCTACTGCTACTGCTACCACTACCAATACTACCACTACCACTACCACTACTACTACTACTACTACTACTACTACTACTACTGCTACTGCTACTGCTACTACTACTACGACTACTACTACTACTACTACTACTACTACTGCCACCTACTACTACCTACCACTACCTACCACTACCTACCACTACCTACCATTACCTACTACTACCTACTACTACCTACTACTGCCTACTACTCACTACTAGCTACCAACTACTAACTACTAACTACTAGCTACTAACTTAGTTACTAGCTACTGACCACTAGCGACTAACTACTAACTCCTAGCTACTAACTTAGTTCCTAACTACTAAAGCTACTGACTACTAACTACTACCTACTACCTACTACCTACTACCTAATACTATTCAATTGGACGCTGTGCGAGCGGGCTCAGCACTTAGCGGGCGATTACCGCTTTGGCACTCACTAATGGGTCAAAACCGACTTCGGCTCAATTCCGAATGGCAAAGCCAAAAAGCACCCAGACACCCACAAACTAAAACAAACCTAAAACAAGGCAACGAGCAGAGCCAATCCGAAATGAGCCTGAGCCTAAAACCTGTGGGAGGCCTGCGAGTGCTCAAAGCACTCTTGGCCTTGACGCGGGGCGGCCATGCCCACCTGTTGTGGGGTCCGGCCTTCCTGCGCACAGGCACCCATGTTGTGCATTCATGCCCGTAACTTTTGGGCCAGCACCCACCCTTAAGGCAGATGTCGGCTTCACTGGCGTTCCAGAAAGAGTGAAAAGCTGCTCCTCAGCAAGNGCGCACAGGCACCCATGTTGTGCATTCATGCCCGTAACTTTTGGGCCAGCACCCACCCTTAAGGCAGATGTCGGCTTCACTGGCGTTCCAGAAAGAGTGAAAAGCTGCTCCTCAGCAAGCGCTTAGGGCTGTGCTTATGGCCGGGCTGCCGGCCTTTCAACAGAGGCTAAGCGGCCTGAGATCTGACACGATCACGAACAGAGGCTGTGGCAGGTGGCACGAAGGGACTGCCCATACGTATAACGCAGGTACCTCCTTCATCNGGCTGCCGGCCTTTCAACAGAGGCTAAGCGGCCTGAGATCTGACACGATCACGAACAGAGGCTGTGGCAGGTGGCACGAAGGGACTGCCCATACGTATAACGCAGGTACCTCCTTCATCCGTTTTTGGAGCAAGGCCAATGGCACGTGCTCCGAGGCCTCGTGCTAGCCACCAACCGTGAAGTAAAAAAGAAACACAGAAACCGCGAAAAACAAGAACAAGAAGAAAACGAATCCTAATCTCCAAGGCCAATCAGCCCCTATGGAAAAGAGCTGCCTATCTGCCTATGGCTTGAGCAGTTGCTTCACTGGACAATTCACTTGACTGTCTTCGCACCTCCGTCACCCTCAGTGTGAGTCATTGCGTCCNCAATCAGCCCCTATGGAAAAGAGCTGCCTATCTGCCTATGGCTTGAGCAGTTGCTTCACTGGACAATTCACTTGACTGTCTTCGCACCTCCGTCACCCTCAGTGTGAGTCATTGCGTCCCAGCCGGTGGGTCGTACTCAAAGAGTCGTCTCCCAGAGTTCCTGTCTAGTGGCGTCCCACACTAGGTAACTCCGGACTGCCAGCGATGGGCCGTAAGGATGGCTGCGTCAGTAACAAACACAACTGGGAGGGCCGTAGCCGAAGCCCGCCACCCATGGCACAGCAAGCGCGTCCGCTTTGCGACTGTACACAGATGTGACGTGGAGCCGTGCCAGAGTGTTGGGACAGTCTGCCTCTCCGCGACTGTGTCGCTTCCTCCTGCCGTCTCTGCCCTGACCACGGAGGGACCTGGCGTGTCTGTTCCTGACTGCTCTCAGGCCGTGCCTCCGCCTCCTGAGCGATGTGGGCCGTGCCCCCGAGTCCTTTCTTGCTCTTTGTGGCCTTAAGCGTGTCGTCTGGATATGCAGGCGAAACGCAATACCATCCTGAGGCAGAAAAGTCTGCGGTGGCCTGCCAGTGTGTTTCCTGCAGAACCAAGACGTCACACGTCTGGGAGGCCTCGGTCGAAAGCCAGGACTTCATCTCCGCCCAGGTGGCCGGCGTTCCAAGAAAGGACGCGTATAGCCTGCGTAGCCCGACCAGCGCGAGCGCGCGGGACTGAGGCAACCTTAGCGCGTGCCGGTGGTGGGCAATTGCCCATCCGCCTCAGCACTGTCGGGGTCAAAGGCTGGCCACTGGACGAAACTGGGCGCTGACTGACAGCAATCTGATTGCAAGCATGCTTGAAAGATTTCTGATCCTCGGTCAATTTGCCTCTCCGAGACTGTGTCGCTTCTTTCCGGCTTCGCTGTGCTAGAGCTTCAAGTCGGCAG
>BGNK01000159.1:285723-324922 GCA_003297005.1 Symbiodinium sp. clade A Y106
GCCTTAAGCGTGTCGTCTGGAGATGCAGACGAAACGCAATACCATCCTGAGGCAGAAAATTCTGCGGTGGCCTGCCAGTGTGTTTCCTGCAGAACCAAGACGTCACACGTCTGGGAGGCTTCGGTCGAAAGCCAGGACTTCCCCAGGTGGCCGGCGTTCCAAGAAAGGACGCGTATAGCCTGCGTAGCCCGACCAGCGCGAGCGCGCGGGACTGAGGCAACCTTAGCGCGGGCCGGTGGTGGGCAATTGCCCATCCGACTGACAGCAATCTGATTGCAAGCATGCTTGAAAGATTTCTGATCCTCGGTCAATTTGCCTCTCCGAGACTGTGTCGCTTCTTTCCGGCTTCGCTGTGCTAGAGCTTCAAGTCGGCAGNGACTGACAGCAATCTGATTGCAAGCATGCTTGAAAGATTTCTGATCCTCGGTCAATTTGCCTCTCCGAGACTGTGTCGCTTCTTTCCGGCTTCGCTGTGCTAGAGCTTCAAGTCGGCAGACAAGTGTCATGTCGTTCTTTCTGATATAAGAAAAATTGTGTGAGTGCACTGTAAGCATCAGCGCCATCCGCTGCTTTCATCAAAAGACCAAAGCCTAATGACTCCCTCCACCGCGGAAGGTGGAAACCCTACCGCCTACCCAGTAGGCCCTTGTCTCAAACAGGGACTGGGTCCAGGAATTGGGACCTGGCTGCTCAGACGTCTTCACGACACTCGGTGGCACATGGCTTGGCAGTGGACAAAGAAAACCCGTAGTCGTTCGGAAAAGGAGCCTGGTCGGGACCTCTAGAAACGAAGGTTGAAGCCCGGAGCCTGTTCGGAAGCCACCGCGAAACTTCCAAAGAGTCTGAGCCGTGGCGGCTACTACTACTACTACTCCTACTACTACTACTACTACTACTACTACTACTACTACTCCTGCTGCTGCTACTGCTGCCACGACTACCAAGCGCCACTACTGCTACTACCACCACCACCACCACCACTACTTCGCCACCACTACACCACGGCTGCTCCAACTGTTGCTGCTGTTGCTACCCTGCTGCCATCCTTGGCTTAGTGTGGGTAATTTCCGCCGTTGGCGCAAACTTCTTGGATACAATATAATCAGACACTACCATAAACATTTCAGACAATACCACCATACTGCACGTACTGCACCTGCAGTTATGGTCAAGGCCCTTGCCGGAGATTGGAAGAAAGCCTTAGAATTCAAGACTCTGACATTTCGGCGGTGAGCTTTTCGGGAGTTGTTAAGCAGGGGACGCTTCATCCAAGACTTCCAGGGCCTGTTCCCACTCACCCGCCTGGCAGAATGGTTGTATGGAGTCAACATTGGCCAACGTATTCACATCACCGCCTCGCGAACCGCTGCCATCACATGGCTGTAGGTGATGATGTCGGGATTCAAGCGATGATATCGAACATCCTGCTAATGGGAGCAGAACTGCCTCCATGTGGCTGACTTTGCGCTATCGAGGCCGAAAGAAGCTCTGAACACTCTGGGCCACGGCCTTGAAGAGTTGTTCAACTTGTCCCATATTCCGCTTCCTTCAGGACCCACTTCTTCCCCGAAGTTATCCGAGATCCGCTGGCCGGTAGCTGAGGACGGAACCGTAAGTGCCCAAAGCCATGCGAAATGCGGCCTGCAGCAGTGCCACTGCCAGGGCTCAACACGACCGGGTACGGCTGCGAACATCTCAGTGAACCACACACACCCATTGCTGCATTGAAGAGCCCAATGTCCATCTCCAGTCCCTCGTCCTTCATCTCGGAGAGGAGCCACCTCGTTTCCACCCGCACCCTTTGACTCTGAAGCTGCCGGAGTCAGAGCGGTGCCAGGTTTGAGGGTAGGGGGAAGAAGATGGCAAACTCAGGCCGAGACAATGACCAAGGCCACAAAAACTGGTCGCGATGGCACCTGAAATGAGTCTATCTTTCATAATCATACATGAGTTACCACTGTTTATGTTTAAACATTTGTCATTCCTGCAAGATTTATCACGATCACCTAGAAAGACAGGTTGAAAGCTGCTACCGTTGATCATCATTCCTGTTTTCCTGTTCGCAGCAGCAGTGGCAGTAGCAACAATAAAAGTCACAGCAGTAGTAAGTAGTAGCAGTCGCTTCCAGCAGGAGCAACAGAATTGGCAATTGGCAGTGTCCCGGAAATACGAGCACCATCCAAATAGGCACAAACATCCGCCGACTGCCGGGTTGCGTCCGCCCCACTGCCACCCTTCTGGCCACCCTTGCTGGAGCCGAACATCGCCCAACAATGGCACGCTGTCGAGCGCTTTTTTGCGCTCCCGACAACCATCGACGACACCCAGACTCACACCCCACAAGTTTGTCCCCTCTGCAAAAGCAGCCGGAAGCTTGCATCCGAAAGTGTCCAAGGCCCCGCGCGCGGCCATGGCGCACGTGTAGGTTCGCACGTTTTGCCTATGGAAGATGTGTTGCACCGTGAAGAGCCTCGTGCTGGAATCCGAGCCTGACTGCTTGCTGCTGGAGGGCGCGCAAGAGCTCGATTGCAGCTTCCTGGGAGGAGCTGGGCTTTCCCGGCCCCAACGCAGAAACACGAGAACTGGGCGCGACCGAATGCTAAACCGGGCGAAGGTCTGGGTTGTCCCCGTTCGAACATGCTCGGATGGTCGAGGCGGAGATGACCTCGGACAGATCTGAAGACCGAATTCATGCAACACTATGAAGCAGATTCTCAGCGTTCTTCGACGCATGAGAAGGGGAGAGGGCGACGGCGCCTCGTTGAGCTCCAGCTTTCTCGCCGACATCTCATTCAAAAGGTGCAAAGCCAGCTCCCAGTGCTCCTGCGGCCGTGGCAGCTGCATGCAGACACAGACACACATTCACCAGCAGGGCTCTGTGCAGAGTTTTCATGCGGCGGCGGCTGCCAGAACTTCCGTTCCTCGCAAGCGTTGATCGTTGCGCCGTACGTTGTCGGATCCGCACCCGAGGGCAGCTTCCTTGCACACGTCACAGGGCATGCACTGCTGTCTGGTCTCCGACTACCATCGCAGCACGAGCTAAGGAACTTGCTTTCCCTCTTCGAGAAGCTGCAATGCCTGCCGTCTGAGCTTTGACGAAATCCAAGGAGGGAACTTCTGCCATGTCTTTCGTGGCCTCGGCCCACTTCTTGCTGGATGCACAGGCAGAGATCGTGGTGTTGAAGGACACCTCGTGTGCAAGTCCGCACCGCTCCAACTCTTGAACTCGATTTGACATCGAGGGTCAGACAACGTCGGGACGCATGCCCCTCGATCTCATGCTGTCGAGCACATGCAGCGCCTGACATAGACGAAGAACAGACAGCGACTGGATTCGGATGTCGACGACTCGTCGGCCTCCTCCCAGGAGCATATGCTGATGAGCTTGTTGAAGAAGAACTTATCTGCTTCCACACCTTGTTGTTACGGCTGCAGGGCACTACGGCTACACAACATATCCGTCGGTTGACGTGATCTGAAATGAAGGTGAAGCAGCTTCAGTCGCAGGATCGCTTTGGTGACATCTACCTGCAATACCCAAAGCGTCCTTCACACCAGCAAAGTCTCAGACTGAGAGATTGTGGCAAGGGACATAGTATGTTGTTAATCTTGAGAGTTACCGCAGGAGGCACGAGCGCTGTCTTCATTTCCCTCCCCAAAACGGACTGCTGTGGAACTGCAAGCATTTGTGGCCTACTCACCGGAGCTTAGACTTCGCTCTTTCCCCCTCATACTCTGGCATGGGACCTCATGCAGACTGCATCCATCACAACACGCAAACTCTGCGAAGCAAGCAGGACTGGAACCACACATGCGGCTGCAGTGCTCATGCCCACCATCTAACTTCCAACAGCTAACAGCCGTGCCTGAACTTCACATGCCTGCTACACTGCCAGGAGCAGTAAGGTCTCTGCGTCTAGAGCTCATCCGTCCCAACCTCCAGCATGAGCATCTGAACCCAAGCAGCGTTGACCCACATAGCGTGCTGACACAAAGACACGGATCTGCTCAGGTGCCAACAGGTCGATTGCAAGCTGCCACTCCTGCTGCCGGCCTGTAAACACTTTGTAATGGAGTGCTTCAACGAAGCCTGCGGCGATGCTCCGCTTCCGAGGTCATCACCGAATTGGCTAAGCGCGGCCATGCAGTCCCTTGGTGCGTTTTAGCTTGCAGTCCGTCCGAAACATGATCAATCTTAGGACCACAACAACCAGAAAGGATGGTAGAAGCTCACAGCCACTCGAGCCACTGCTAAACAAGCACGAGCTACGGCAAAACGACAGTTTGCCCAAGTGTACAGCGAGGGGAGCCATGCTCAGAAGTCACTGAAGAACTGAAAACCACATGATCCAGCGACTGAGCGTTCACCGAGCACTTACTTGGTTGTCAACGAACAATTCCTCAGCACTGGCGACCACAGACAAAAAGAGATTAGCAAACCTAGAAACATGGTGCGACCACGATATCCGAAGCCCGGGAACTCACCGTTCTGGCGACCAAGTTACAAGCCCCCAGGCCCAATAAAACGTGGCAGATGCTCTTGGTCATTGATCATCAATCTCACGTGCAACCAAACAAGCGCCTGCTATTTGCAACCGACAGTTCTGACAACAGCTCCTACGACTCGTCGCACTAATCAACAGTAATCGCGATGTTCATCACATTCCTCACACAGCCCGAGGCTTTGCTGAAAGGCCAGGCCGGTCCAGCCTCAGTCGCAAGGAGCAGCAAAACCTAGAGCTTCGTGCCCAGAAAAACAGAATGGCCCCTTCAGGGGTTCAGGGTTTATTTCGGGTTTCAGGATTTGGGGCTTAGGGTTCAAAACGGTTCGGAACATGTTTAGAACTGGCAGAGTGCTCTGTTGAGGAGCGGACAGCTCTGAGACCGAGATCTTGTCGGAAGATGCTGCATAGTCCTCGTGAGGGTTTCGGAACCGCTCTGTTTGTACCGGCACGGCACCGAGGCGCTCAGTAGGAACACGCATTGCAGCTACGAGTACAGGGAACCTCTATGTCCATCCACCGCATAATGCCTATCCTTCATCATGCTCTTCTCCTTTGCTGGGCGCCATGTGAATGAAGATAAACATTGCAAGAGAGAGAGAGAGAGATGTATGTGCATAAGGTGAATAGATACAGATATATGTGTATAAATAAATACATATATATATATATGTATATGTATATGTATATGTATGTAGAAATATGTATATATATATATATATGTATGTATGTATGTAGGTATGTAGGCATGTAGGCATGTAGGTATGTAGGTATGTAGGTATTTAGGTATGTAGGTATGTGTGTGTATATATATATATATATATATATATATATATATGTTATGTGTGTGCGGGTGTGCATCCGCAGCCTGCGCAAACTGCCCCCCTGTTCTGGCTCCGCGAGGTCGAATGGAGCGATTCACCTCAGGCGAAGATCCCGAGCCGCAGCACACACAATCCATCTAAGCCGGATGTACACCCTAACCTTCAAGACTTAGCCTTTGGGGTTTTGGGGTTTAGCGTTCAGGCTTTGGGGTTTAGGGTTTCGGGTAACCGCAAACCCAAAGCCCAAACCATCTGCGCCCCCAACCCCGAACCCCCCCACATCCTGAAAGCTGGGCGGTTCACCAGGCGTCGACCAAGGGGTCTGGCCTTGGTTAGTCTCACGTCAACTCACTATTATAGTAGTTATACTGTTATACTGATAGTAGCAATAATGAGAACAACAACAACGAGAAGAATACCAATATTCACAATGTCACCTCTACTCTGCGACGACCATCTTTCCAACATCATATGTAAGTGGGATAGTTGTGATTGGTCTGCCTGGCAGCTCCCTGCAGGTAGTTGATTCAAGCAGCAACAGTAAGGAACCCCTGAGTTTTCAACAAGGACTCTCCTTCTCAACGCAAGACTCGCTTCTTGAGAGCAAGGCGGCGACTCGGGCCGGCTCTGCGGTTACGGGGCCGGAGCTGCAGCTGCAGCACATGGTCGGCCTCGGGTGGACGACGCTTCAGAGGTTGCCGCACTAAGCCGGCTAGGGGGTCCACGAAAGCAGAGCCAGGAGAGCTGCCTGGCACTTCGAGAGCCCGTCTGTGGCAATCGTCTGAACAGGTTTCGTCGCCTGAAGCGCTTTGGCTCGCAGGCGCCATGGCACGAAATCGATGACTAAATGATTGAAGCAACCTTCGATTGCTCGTGGCTTAATGGTAGTTTTGTTTACGAAAACAGACCACAAGCTTTCAATTGGCGCCTTCAGGATTGAAGCCCAGGCCTCCAAATCTGTACACTTAAGCGGAATACGACTCTGGTAGCTGCACCTCCGGGCCCCGAAGTTGCGAGTTTACTCGGTGGGGGTATCAGGGCGTGGGATGGGCTTCGGGGTCGCAAGGTGTCAGGGAGGTGCAGGGCCATGTCTGACTTAGGGTGATCAGAGGTCCATACGTATGGACTGGTGTAATTACGCTTGGGAAGCTTGCGCGCCAGGATCTGTCACAGATGGAACCCATCCGAAGGACACTGCCACGTGGCTGCCCGCAAAGAACATACAGCATCCACTGAAAGCACAACTTTTGCCCGCGTCCGCCCGAATGGTCCGAGTTCGCGCTCGGAGAGCTCAGATGACTGCAGAAGCTGATGGCGTCCCTTCTCGGTCAGGCCGTGTTTCGGCTCTCGCCGAATCAATCCTCTCCGTTGCGGTACTTCTCCAGTCTTTCGATGCTGCCTCGCAGCGACTAGAAGCGGAGGACAACCTACACACCTCACCTGAACTGAAGAGTGGCGAAAGTAGTACATCACGTCACAAGCTCTTGGAGGGTCATTTGCTACCGAGGTGCCGGTCTCAATGTACTGGTCAATCTTCTTAACACTTTCCTGGCAGTGATCATGTCATATCATGCCAGAGTTAAGTATGACGAGGGCTTGCGGTGCTCGCACCTTTCCGACACCCTTCAGATGAGCGATCGACTTTCCGGAGTCGACCTGCGGATTCTGATGGCAACCGAGATCAACCATGAAAACTCGAGGCACCTTCTTCTCCAGCCCACGTAGAGTAGCAGCCACCTCGCCAAGCGCCAGTTGACAAGGCAGGAAGTCGGAATGTGAAAACTGACACAAGCTGCCGGAGCCCCGGCACTTTTGTAGGCGACGCCGGCAAACTTGCTGGTGCCGCCTTTCCTGTGGTGCGAGGCGCTTAAAGCCAATGCAGGCATGAGCTCCAGAAATGCAACGCTTGAGCGGCGAATCTGAGAGAAAAAAAAGGCGTTTATGAAGCAAGCGTCTCAGGCTGCAGATGTGATGCAGGTCTACTGATGGAGATGTGTTAGTCCAGCGGGACTGACGGCGGTTTGCGCCAGTTACCGAACCCGGTACCTTGTCTGGACACGGGCGGAATGGCAGCGCCAGCTCGAATACTGTGCACCGAACCCGTCGCAGATCAGAACGCGTGCTCGCCCATTAGCTTCGATTCGAATCCGGATGCAGAACACTCAGCGTTTGCCTGATCAAAGGGGCGTGCCTGGACAACACCTGGAGGTGGCGGCAGTCTGTGGATTGATGCCCTGCTCGACTTCCTGCAATATGGTTCGGCTTGGTGATGAGCTTGTCCGAGCTCTGTTTGGCTTTGGTCTCCAATTATCCGACCTTTCGTCAACACGATTACCCTTTGAAGTTGGAGTTGATGTGGACGCGGTTCCTTCACTTTGTTGCGGTTCTCCCCTGTACAGAAGGTCAGGCTGTCAAGCAAATCATTCCGTTGACACACGTCGCCACATGCACCCCTGTGGTTGTGCGAACCGTATCCGCAACCTGCCCCCGCCAAAACGACGAGGGCCCTGGGAGGGGGGGTGGGGTGAATGTACAGATGCATCTGTTACATTCACACTTGTATGCATATAACGCTTGTATGTATGTATGTATGTGCCTTGTATATACGAATATGTATGTAATTGTGGATTTCCATGTACGGACATTCATGTAGAACGACCTACCCTAACACGGAGCTTGCTTGGGATTTGCAGGCATACGTGACTTGAAATAGGTAGGTGGGTAGGCAGGCAGATAGGTAGATAGATAGATAGACAAACAGATAGTTAGGTAGCTGGACAAGTAGATGGATGGATGGATGATAAGAGGATAGGTGAGTAGGTAGATAGGTAGATAGGAAGACAGACAGACAGACAGACAGACTGAGAGACAGACAGACAGACTGAGAGACAGACAGATAGATAGAAAGCCAAAAAGATTGGACACATACATATGCATATGTAAAACATCTCGTGTGCGTATTGCATATGCATATTACACATGTTCATTTACGCACTTGTTTGTCTGTCTGTGCATACGCTCTGTGCAAAACCATAAACGCAAACCGGGGTCCAGGCTTGAACTCGAAGGAGGACAACTCGTCGAAGAGCTTGGCTAGCTCCTCGTTGGGCCCAGACCTCAGCCAAACACACTGAGACCCTCAGGTTTGGGGCAGGGCCCTTGAGACCTTCAGGTTTAAGCTACGCAAGCCGTAGGGCTTAGAGGTTTCAGGTGTTCGGTATTAGGGGTTGACGTTATAGGGGTTGAAGTTTCAGTGCAGAGCTTCGGGGTTTGGGATACGCTTTCCGGGCTTGGGATTGAGGCTTGAGGGGCTGAGGAGGTAGCTGAGGCTTCGCGAGCCGAATGCCACGAATGCTCTCCAGTAAGGTCTGTGGGGCTGGGGCGCAAACGGTTTCTTCGGACTCTTTGCAGCCTGGCAGATGACAGTCACCACATCAGGTCTGATGAAGACAGAATAGGCTCAGGGTTTAAGATTTGATCTTCGTGGCCTTCACCGGCGGCTCGGCCGCCCGCTTCTCCGGCTTCCGCGGCGGCGGCGAGTCCGGCTTTCTCTGAGCTGCCGCGGCCGCAGGAGCTGCTGACGGCGACCTTTCTGTGAAGTCAGACCAACGAATAGTATAGTATAGCATAGTACCGCATAGTACAGAACAGTAAAGTATTAGTATAGTATAGAAAAAGTATAGTATTAGTATAGTATAGTATTAGTATAGCGTAGCATAGCACGGCACAGTGCGGTACATTAGTAGTACAGCGTAGTCGAAGTCACAGCAACAGCACAGCAAAAAGTTGCTACCATGCGCCAAAAGTTATACTCTGCAGTTTATGGTCTTACACGAAGAGGAGTAATAACATACAACAAATTCCCTTACAGTCCCTACTATTGGCCTACTAAAGTTGTACCATAATTTCCAGCCCCTTCCCCCCCCAAAAAAAAAAGTGCTGAGTCGAAGACTTACCCAAGGCAAAGTCCTGGACGGGCTCAGCACAAACTCCGCAGCATCAACTCCAAGCTTCAAGGACTCTTCGGTTCTGTTATCGCATGCTACTGCTACTTTGTCCTACATTAAACATCATGGACTAGGTTGCTCAACTAGTCATACTCTTGTATAATCTGCTCTGCTTGGCTCTGCTGTACTCTGCTAAAAGTAAGCTCAGGCCTTCCATTTGCGAACGAGCTCAGTGCAGTGCTCCCGCACCTGCATGCAGCTGTGTGTTCGATATCTCCACACGACGACAAGACATGTACGTATACATGTACATATACATCTACATCTACATGTACATGTACATATACATATACATAGACATGCACACGTACGTACGTAGATACATACATAGAGACATACAGAAATACAGACAAACAGACAGACAGACAGACAGACAGAGATATGCACACACACACATGCATGTGTGTGTATACAAGTATACGTACGTAGATTCATGTCTACATGTATGTACACGCGAAAGAAGATGTATGTACCTGGGGGTTCGTGCATAGACCTAGAAACATATTACCACAGGTGTATATGCATATGTATATATATATGTATACGTATATGTATATGTATGTATGTGTATATATGTACATATATATATATGTATTATGTATATACATATATACATATATACATATATACATATATACATATATACATAATATATACGTGCGCACACGGTACATCAATGCTGATAACACAGCATATCTGGCAAAGCATGACATCAAATACAAAAAACCACGATTGAACATACCACGCATCACAATAGAATCACTGCGTACAAAAAGGCAACCCTCAAAATACACTGAAGCCTTGAGAAACAACACTCAGAGCCGTAGGCCTCTTGGTCCGCATGGTTCTTGAAGAAGCGGTCGTTCACCTCCTTCGCGCTTCAAGGCCCGGCTCAACAGCAGAAGTGCGGCTGGATCGTCTGGGTTTCTGCAGGGTTTCTGTAGAGCTACGGTTCTTCGTGTGCTATTGCTGTAGGGCATAATCCTTCACAAGGGTTGTTCATTCCTCTCTTCTCAAAGTTGACGACTGCAGTTTTCGGGATTTGGGGGAGTGCTGAAAGTCGAGGATTTGGGGTCGTTGGGAGCATAGGGTACTTGTAGGGCCTAATTGTTTCTGAGGCTAGGGTCCTAGGCATTCAAAGGGCCCTGGGTATGTCAGGCTCTCGAAGGTTTCGGGTGCTTCGTGCCTTGCCGATGCCTGTCGTGTGCAGGATCTCCACAGAGATGGGCTTCTTAGAGAGCTCCTCGAAGATCGAGAGAATTCGCTTTGGGTCCTGAAGCCATATCTAGGGCTACGATTCCCAAATTTTGGGAGCAGCGCCCTACTCTACGGCAAAGCCTTACAGGTGAAGAGGCAGCGTAGGGCACCCCGGCTGTCCTGCTGGCCGGTGGTAGACCGGCACTCTTTGAGCCTGGAGAGCAGCTGAGTATCAGTGGGTTTCAGGGTCCACAGAGAGCCTTCGGCCTCTCTCGACAGTCTTCGATGTCCTGCCATACGTCCGCAGTGCCTAAGGCAGTCGGCTACCCTCCCCGAGTCACAGGAGCGCCTCCTTGCTCACCATCTCGCCTTGAAAGGCACACCCGTGGCCAGGCACAGACTCGCTCCATGCCCCATCTAGTAACCGGCGTTTCAACACCAGCGTTCTGAGAATATAGCACATGCCGACAGCACTGCTGTTGTGGCTGGAGTGTCGAAAGCAACCTGCTGATCTGCATGATATCTGCAAGATAAAAGACCTTGAGCCTTTCAAAAGAGATGACACGACGAAAAGCCGCAACTCACCCCCGACCTCAAATCCACGAGTGCCAACGCAAACTGTTTGGGAAGCGTTTTAGCCTGACATATGCGCAAGGCATAGCTGAGTCTTCGCATGCATCCTATTGTCGGTAAATCTAGTCTTCAAGTCACAACAATCGACTAAATGGCGGCGATGGTGGCAACTAGCTCTTGGCAGGCTAGCGACTAGCATCAAACTGCCAGCATGAGCACAACTGAGCTGACTCATCAGGATGCTTGGGTGAGACAAGCCGCCTCTGCTGCCGTACAAACATGATTACATGATCTTACCGGACTTCAAAGTCTCGACAGGAAACGCCCACAGTAGCGTCAGGTACGTCTTATTGGGGCGCGCTTGTACGCCTCATTGGACAGGGAAGGCGCCGCTCCAAGCTGTGCCTGGCCAAAAGAAGGCAGAAGCAGCGGTTTTGGGCCCAGGGCCCAGCCCGGGCCGGGAGCCTCCAGGTCTCCTTTCCGCACCTCCAGGCGAGAGTCCAAGCATGCGCGGAAGCAACAGAAGCTCCACAGCAGAGGGCAACAGCAAGCTTGTGGCACACGCATCTTCTCACACATGCTCTGCGAGAGTCCCAGCATGCTCCAAGCAGTTTTCTGAACACCCGTGGTCATGTCTGACATCAAGACTTACAAGTATCAAAACCATCTCGTGATGGCTCTTCCCTCGGGGGAGTGCATCCATCAAAGCGTCGTTTCGCAAGGTTGCACTTCCGACAGCTACCTGAGTAGACAACCACTCCAAATAAAACCTGTTGGAGACTGGAAACCATCCAAGTTCTGGCCCCGGTTCAGGAAGGCAGCAAATCCCAGTAAGGTGCTTCTTGCCGTGTCTTCGCAGTCTGCGAGCGCCGAGTCCCTTAGCTTGAACACCTAGCAGAAACCGAGACACCTATAGCACCATATAGTACAAGTAACCCAATAGAAAGCTTTCAGAAATTTCAGCTACCCTAGAGATCCCTGGAGTAACCTTCTACAGCAACCATTTACCGCCCGGTGACAATAACCTTATACGAACATCGTAGCATGCAATCTTATAGTAGACGACATTCACTACAGGACCGTTGCTTTAAATGGACTTGATTGGGCTTACCAGTAGAGTACTAGAGTTACTATAAGGGTACTATCAAGGCGCTTCCAATGACTATTCGTGGCTTCCAACTCTGAAGTGCGGCTCTGCGAGATCGCCACATCGTCCAGCAGCAGTCTTGCTGAAGCTGTCTTACACCGGCCGGTTCCATCAGGGCACGCTGCAAAGCTTGGAAGCTGGCGAAGGTCCGTGGAGTCTGCCTTGAGATGCTCCCGAAGAAGCCGCAGCTAAAGCGGCCCAGCGATGTTTTTGAAGTCTGGCATACCATGCAAGCCGTTGCAGTAAGTGTTGACCTGGATGTTTGCAAGCAAGTGCCACCACCCATCCGGATTTGCGGGGGCCGGAAAGTTGAACACTCTACCCATCTCCTCGTCTGACATTGGCTCATATGCTTTCTTCACCGCCGCAGGATAGCACATCTTACCGACGAAGGTTCTAAACTCATCTGCGAAGTGCTCGGGCAGCGTACGGCCACCAAAGAAGCTGGCCTCCTTCTGCAAGGACCAAAGCCCGGAGTGCCACTTCAAATGGAAGGCCGAGGCCCAGGAACGCAAAGGGTTTAGCAGGGGCAGATGCCCGTGATACCTAAAGGGCATCAAGGCAAAAGCCTCCCTTCCCAGCTTCTTCCGCAGGACGTGGTACCAGTTTGTTGCGCTCACAAGACATGGCTGCAGGTCCTGGAGCCTTCCGTAGACCGGTAGCCTACGACCCCCGAAACAGGACTCGGTGATGTCACAGGGATAGAAAGTCTGGTCAATGCCGAAAGCAAAGTGATGGGAGCTGGGTGCCCGGATGTAGGCCTTGTACGCCACCACTTTCCGCGGGTCTGTTAGTCTGAAGAGCGGTGTCACGCCACAAACGACAGGGAACTGGTTCATGATATTGTCGTTTGCATAGGTTGGCCGGACCTCGGGCAAAACTGCCTTATGTGCCACTCTGTCTATGAGGAAACCGTTCACGACGTTTTTCCCTGCTTGGTTCAGAGCATTGAAATAGGCATGGGCATCGAAGGTGTCGTTTTGGAAGATTCCCCGGTGCGGAGGAAAAACATGGAATTCGTCAATATCTGCCTTTATAATCCAGTCTTCAGCTCGGGTATGCTCGGAAAGCATGAGCCAGCTTAGAAATTCCAGATCCCGGTTGCTTGTATTTCTGCCTGTAAGCACAAGCCGCACATGGTGGATGCCAAAGTCCCTTCTCAGGCTGTCTGCAAAGAGTTTCCCAGCTCGCTTGCCGTAGTACCGATTCACTTGTAACAGCCCCAGAAAATTCGATGCAGGTATGCTCATCCTCAGGTAATGAATAAGAAAGGCGTTGAGCAACTGCCTTTGTGAGCTCCTCTCATCTGCATATAGTGCTGGGCTGAAATACGAGTGAAAGTGGAACCAGAGGCAGTTTCCATCTGCGAGGCGAGCAGACCCACAGCGCGGAGCGGCTCCACCCAACTGGGCCGAAGCCAAAGCAGCAGCCCAGCGCCAAGCCCAGACCCAACCGGACATCCCTGGAGATGTGAGGCTCTGAGCCAAAAAGGGCTGAGTTCACCTGTTGTCTGAGAGTAATCGAGCTTTCCGTCACTCTTGCAACGCAGCCTTGTCTGTTGCCGCACAGGTGTAGCAAACGAAGCACGACCGGCTGACCTGCCGCAAAGGACCAGACTTGTCGCTCTTGCCACAGTCTGTCCTCGTGCTCCTTCTGCCAATGGCAATGACAACGAAAAACTAGTTGCTAGTTGGAGATGGCATGCTCCAGGTTTTCAGCGTGCCGGCGCTACGACAAGCGCGTATGCAACAGCACATTGCAGGCAAGACAAGAAGCGCCTTTGGAATTTGTGGCATGTTCTTTGCAGCCATGGCACTGCCTCGGGACATGAGCTTGAGGGGACCCAGGCCCCGCTGAAACAAACTGCTGCACGACGAGGCCCGATCTCCAGGGATCGCTTGGCGTCGTTGGCAGTGGATTCATGTAAGGCTTGGCACGGCCCTTTTGTGGAGACTGCGGTCTTTGTGACCGCTGTGGAATAGAACCTGCTTCCTTGGCCCAGCAGCACCAGTGTTGCAGGGTTGTGCACAATGCAAGTGCAAAAGCGTGGGCGACTGAGGCTGCAGCATCGCAACATAAGACGCCGCCCATGACAACACAAGAGCGAGGGATAGTCTCCCGACATACTTTTTTTGTCTGAAAGGGCCACAGGCAGGAAGCTCAGATTCCGGAAGTTTCGGTGACTCTGAATTTCAATTTAATTGCATGACAATGTTCTTATAGGCTGGCGTGACTGGAAGCTCGTCAGATGGCTGCACTTTTTGAGCATCCGGGCTCGTCGCTGCCATTGACTCTTTCTGGGAGCCAGAGTATCCTCACACAGACACATTCATAAAATCGAAGAGTGAATGCTTGGAAACGCCGACTATGGCTTCAATTGCTCGGGGCATCGACATACACCGGAGGTCTTGGATACCAACAGAGATTTCAACAAAAAGGCTTCACATGACAGCATGTAGCCTCAAAGGTGCACTCCAGTTGACAACACGTTGGTGCCAGTTTCGGGATTCTTCTCTGCACGTCTCACAAGTGCCACAGGCGCGAACCCAAGCGCTCAAACTCAGCTATGAATGCTGACAGGCTGCGTGATGAAAGGCCTTTGAAAGTGTAGGCCATGCAGGCTGATGCACACGCCGGATTGAGTCCTCGGTTGCAAGATGCAGCTGGACCCAAGTGGCCGTAAATCGGATTCTGACCCGATGCTCGGCGTCGGCGGACCGCTGGGGCCGGCACTGTCATCCCTCCGCAACCTCGCAAAGCCTCGGTGCATCTCGCTGGCAGCGTTCCTGGCTGCCCGGCCAAGGCACTCACGACCGCTCTCAAAATTCTGAGCAGCCAGCTCGTCAATACCGAAATGGGCAGACCTGCTGTTTCGAGAACTCGGCTTCCATCTGCAAGACCATCTCCCGGCTCAGAGTTATGAGGCTGGGCCGGGCCCCTGGCTCGCTTGCGGAGAAGCGGACGTTAACCACGAGTTCCACCGTCTGGCCCCTGACAAAGGCGGAATGAGAAGGCATGTGGGTCTGAAGAAGAACACACCATGCACAGCACGCAGCCTTTGGATGAAGATAGGAAATTCACTGTGACGCTCATCCAAAGCGACTTGCCCCTCGCGTCCGGCATACCTCGTTTTGGAAGGCACTGTCATGTTCCGCGGATGTCATAAGCACAGTCAAATAGTCAGCTAGTCCTTCGGCTGCCACACCCCGATTACCCCAATCTGCAGCACTGCACTGGTGCGGCTGTGCCACTGCGCGTTGCACGACGGCTTGACCTGGACCCTCTTGCCCAGCCGCCCAACGACGGATTCGAGCATCACATTGCTCTTGTATGGCCAAGACTCGGCCCTGACGGTTCTTCGATCCTCGTAGAGGACCATCACCGTCAGGTGCGCCTCGTGGACCTGCGCACTCAGGCGGAAGATGTGATCAACAGCGAAACCTGGCGAAACCGACCCAGCCCTGGCCTCTGTCACGACGGCATAGCCTTGCAAGTGGTCGCTGCCTTGCGCCATCTCGACGAGGTCACCAAGCTCCGGGGTTCCTGTGGGCCTAACCCTGGGCCTCGTCCCGTTCAGGGCGTGGAAGTAGGTCGTGAGGTCGGCGAGCATTGCCAGGTGCTCTTCGAAGGTCTGCGGATTGCCCTCTGGCAGGGCTGGCAGTGGCGGCTCTCGGCGGTCCTCTCCAAGCACCTTCGCAGCCGGCAGCTCGTTGTCATGCCGGTCTTCTTCTAAGGCCTTGTCCTCCTTCTGCTCGTTGTAGTGCCCATCCTCCTCCTCCCGGGCCTTGTCCACACGCCGTCCCTCCTCTGAGGCATCCTCCTCCTTCTTGAGATCCATCTGCGGTCGAGGTGGCCACTCATCCTCCAGTCTCTCGCGCAAGCCGCAGCAAATGCTGCCCATCTCCACGCAACGGCGTGCACTGGATCAGCTTTGCTCGAGCCCGGCGTCTGCGGTGCGGCATCTGATGTTGTCCTCCGTGGAAGGCCCCTGTCTTGATGTCAAACTGTGCTCACAGCTGAGCGTGAATCCTAACGTTTCACGGAGTGGGTCAATCACGTGTTGCAACCCACCGCTCGAAGTACGTCCACTTCTCCATCACGAGAGCCCACCTCTTTGCAACAACACGGAACGATCTATGTAGCACCCCTTGTGTCATTCAATCCCCATAGCGGTAGCGTGCCTCCATGATGACATAGCTCAGCCCTCTCACATGTGACGTGCGTGCATCCTGGATGCTCGATCTGCGGTGCGCGAATTTTCTTCGGTGCACCGAGCCGAGCGGTCACAGCATGTCGCAGCCACACAGCACAGCACACCACGAGTTCCTTTTGCAAACCACTCCCGAGTCTTGCAGACAGCCAGGAGTTGATGCGGAACATCGGAAAGCAACCTCCCAGGGCCACACTGCTAGGCCGCAGAGCTTCGGTTGTCGAGTTGTCTTGCTGAACTGGCCTGGTGCTGAAGCGCCCTGACAAATCTGATGCAAACATTGCCATGACCGCCTTAGTGGCCACATCTGCAACAAGCAGCTTATCCATCTCTGTGGCAACATCTGCAACAACTCAACCTGCATTCACAGAAAATCAATGTCATCACAGTGCCCAGCAAAGGGATACTCCTTTTCAGACTCCGTGCCGAGCTTCTGTCAGCACTCAAACTTACAAACCAACCTGACTTGGAGAGAAGAACCACTCAGCTGGACTGTTCTCGGAACCCTTGATGCGTTGACTCCCAACTGAAATCACAGTCCTGTTCACGCTGGCTCAGGGGGCTTGCAGACAATGCGAGCCGTTCCCTCACCGGGCTATCGCTTTCTCTCCCCGCACAGCTCGCGTGATGCTCGACACTTCATTCCGTTCGCTTGTCTTTGTACTGGTAGCGGTCTTCTGCCATGCGATTTCGTCAGCTTGGAATGAAAGAGTCCGTGCATGCAGCTGTTCCCGATTCCGACCAAGACAACTATGCACAAAGTGGCATGTGACAAGCGTTGGCAAGCCATGCCTGTGGCCCATCGGCCTTTGTACAATCGGGGGCAGCCCGTTTAGGCCCGTTTAGTGCAGCTGGTACACTCCAATGCGGATTTTCTGCATGGATGCCCGACGGCTGACAAGGCTGTACCCGGGTCTTAACCTTCGACTCCGCAACCCTCGCGACCAGTCGCCAAAACTAGGCAAAACAACACTGATCACTAGCGCTTCGAGCGCTTGCCCTTGCGGCCCTTTTGTTTTGCACTGACTTTGCCGGCCTTTTCAGATCTGGCTCCTCTGGCCACTCTGTCCCTCTTCTGGTCGTTCGCAGACTTCGAAATCTTAGCGGTTTGAGGGCGGCCGGATCTCCGCTTCTTCGGGGGCCCGAGCTCCTCGAAATCTCCGACCCAGGTCACTGTGCCCACACCTTTTACAGAATTCTCGCGGAAGACGAGGGCACAACCTGGCTCGATAATTTCTGGCCAGTGGGCCCAGCGGAACAAAACTTCTGCCGAATCGCCGGCTCTAAGCAACGAAATGGGCCGCCCTTCCGCGTCGCTCATGGACATAACTCGAGCCGTTTGCCGCGTCATGCCAACATGAAGAACGGGCTCGTATCTCACTCTTATGGAGCTTGGATGCTGCAGCACAGTGATGCTCGCCTTGATCCAACGTGACGGCGTCAACGGAGACTTCGTGCCAACCAGGATTTTTGATCTACTCAAGACCTTTGGCGTCAGAGCATCCCGGGCCTTTCCGGAGGATTTTAATGCAAAGGTACCGCTCGAGCCAGCTCTCAGCTCTTCGACAGGGTGGTCTTGCGCACGGATGGAGGCCAACCTCAAGCTGATGAAGCCATCCTTCACCAAGTCTCCGGAGGTGTCTACGATGGGCCCCAGCCGGATCCCATCGTTGGGTCTCGCAGTCCCGTGTAGCACTCTGCCTGAAACTACAAGTCCCACCCCCGGAACTTGGGGAAAGACTTCGTCGATCTGAATTTGAAGGGCTTCGGATCCTGGTAGAGACAAAGCTGCAGGAGCTTGCAGGGGTGGTCTTCGAGGAAGGACATTCAGCAAGAGTTTCAGCTCTGGTATCATCGCACCAGTGACGGCGGAGCACAGGAAGATCGGCGTAAATCCTTGGAGGATGCGCTCTGCTGCGAGCACTACATCGTTAGCGTCCTTCACAACAAATGTAGGTGTGCCCATCTGCTTCATGAACTTCTTGACATCTTCTAGAGCGGACGTTCTCTGCCCTTCGCCTGCCACGTCACATTTCGTGAGGCAGATGACGGTGGGGATCGCAAGCGCATTTGCAACCACCAAATGCTCATGAACCATGCCCCGCAGTTCGCCACGGTTAGCATCAACCGTACAGAGCAGATAGTCGGGTGCCAAGCCCACCATGCCTTGCAAGGTCGTTTTGAAGTAGCGCTCGTGCCCGCACAAGTCGAAGAATGTAATGAGCTTGGAAGCCTTTTCGGCGATCCGCGCTTGTGCCTCAGCCCGTCCGGCATTGTGCTGCGGTTCCTCACTGCGAAACACTCCCTCGCTGTCCTCCTTGTAGTTCACGACCCGACCGGTTTGATCGAAGCCTAGTGTCATCGTGGAAACACACGAAGTCCTCCCAGTCTCGAGTTCATGGCGATGTCGAAACACAGAGGAGCGCGCGCGCCCTCGGCCGTCGTCCCTCAAGCCCTGCGTGAGAAGGCCCAGCAGCGTGGACTTTCCAGAATCCACATTTCCAACAGTGCAGATCCTCACCTGGTCCCCCTGCCCCAGCAGAGAAAGCGCCGATGTCTGGGCTCGGATCAGTGCAGTGATGGACGTCTTGTTACCAGGCGCAATGCCGGCTCGTCTGCTCAGGACAGTAACGGTTGCTGGGATTCTTGCAGCCATGGCATGCAAGACAGACATCGACTCTGCTAACTCTCCATCACTCAAGCCCAACACCGCCCCGTCATCTGCGACGCCTAGTCGATACACAGCATCCCTGTACTGGCTGAGATCTGCGACTTCGGCACACTCCTCTTCGGAGCTGCATTCTCGCATTCGCCAATTTAGCTGAGTCACCAATTCTTCGAATCTCTCGGTGCCGTCCTGGGCACTTAGCTTAAGCTTGTACTCCACCTTGCCCAGGGGCGGTTCCGGCGCCAATGTCAGCGCGCTGCTGTCTGGAATGAAGCTTCTCCTCTCAGCCATCTGGCGGCGAGGCAATCGCGACAAGCTCAGGCGCTCTGTCGGCTTGGAAAAGAAAGCGCCTTTTACCATGCACGCGGCGAGATTACAAGCCCAATTCAATACGAGCATGCCCATCAGCAGGGTCCATGGCCCGGAGCTCTGCCGCAGACGCGGTCTCTTCGGGGTGGCAGCCCCCATCGGAGACAGACCACTTGGGTCCTAATCTAACAGCTTGGGCCTAAGACCACAAAACAGCAGGGAATGCATCACGCAGACTTCTTTGCGAGCTTCTGCAGTGACGGGGCTTCCACAAGCGCAGCGGCCCAATAGGCATCGAGGGCGCCCAAGTGTGTCAGTGCCAAGCTCCGTCACCTTCCCCAAAGGTCGAGTCCAGAGTTGGGCAACCCTTGTTATAGCAACTCTAACCCTTCATAGTAACCCTTTAGAACCCCCTTCTACAGAGAGGAAGGCCCCCAACAACGGCTTCGGCCTGGACCCGTGCTTCCCAGGGCCGCGGGATCGAAGGCACCGGGCCGAGCAGCAAAGGCGGCAGCGTCGGAAGCGCCCGAGGCGTCGCCTTCGCCTTCGCCTCGGTGAGGCGGCAAGGAGAAGCCTAGAAAGACAACACACGCAGATCATCACCTGGCGTAAACTAGCAATACGATATGATGATATGATATAAACATATCATGATGTTCTGGCATATTAACACTTCGATTCAGACCCAGACTTCCTAGCAGCTCGTGAGGACATCACGGTTGAGTCCCACATAGACCTCTTGAGGCCGCAAACTCTTTGGCAGACGTCCAAAGCCTCCTGCACATGCGTCACCAACCGCATCGAAAGGCATTTCTTTGCATAGTCCGATTGACACGCTCATCAGCAATGCCATCAAGCACCGAGCGGCATGCCTTCAGCAAGCATGTAGAGGCCTCTCGAAACAGATGTGTTACAAAACATGGCTCAGGTAAGACTGGTTATAATAACGAGGATGCCAAAATCGTCTCCTCCTCGTCCACCTCCACCTCCACCTCTCTCCTCATCATCATCAGAATCATCATCATGACCCCACACACACAGCCGCACCATCACCGTCAGCATCGGCGTCATCATTCTCGTCAGAATCATCACCACCGTCATCGATACCACTGTCATGGCCATCATCGAATTCCTGACCAAGAATGACCGTCATCATCATCATCACTACCACCATCACCATCACCATCATCATCATCATATTCATCTTCTTCATCTTCATCCCCACCTTCTTCATGAGGGCCATCGTGCTTATGATCTTCACAATTTTGAGCACTCGGTCTTGCCGTTCCTTTTTGTTATCTTTCTCCTGCGTGATGATAGTATTCGCCACTGTTCCCTCTTTCCCTGCCCTGACTGGTTTGCTACTTTAACCCTGTGCTGCTTCGATGAGTTTTTGCTTCCTGGTTTTCGCGCACACGCCCATGTCGCGCTGTAACTTGGGCATCGGCCTTTCCCCCACCGCAACTCAAATCGCGACTATGTTCCCAAAGAGCCTGTGAAAGCAATGACCGCGAGTCGGTAAGTCGACGAAGTGGGTGGATGACTCCTCCGGTATCAGAGCAAATCTGACAGGTGCATCTCCACATGCGCAGCTGCGCCATGCTGCGCTGGCGCCTGCCGCAATGGCACCCTGGAAAGGGTTGCGACGAACAGCCGGCCTATACCACAGAGATTGTCGACATGTGACATTCATCATTGCAGCGAGCCTCTCCAACCGACGAACTAATCGATGGGCAGGACGGCTCCACCGAGGCAACTGCAGGTATTTGCACGAGGTATCTCATTAGGCTTCTACACGCGAGTACACATTCCTCGCAACCGGAGGGGGCGGTTCCGGCCTTAACTCGGTGCAGAGCTTGAGCACGAAGGAAGTGGACAGCCAGGCGAAGCCTTTGTCACCGGCACACAACTCGTGTTGCTCCACATCATCGCCAGGTGCAGCACAGATCTTCTGCAGGCTGAAGATGCTGCTTCCTCCCAAAGAAGCGAACCGGGAAGCACAACTGACGAAGCACCCGACTGGCGTTCCTTGGCAGTTCCTCCAGCAATGCCTGAGCCACAGCACTCTCTTGCCAGATCAACCTCACCGCCCTAAACTGGCCCTAAACCAGTCCAAGACGCCGGCCCGTAGAACAGGCAGCCACTGCTCTGAGCGAGGCCCTTCGGAAGCCTGCTCTCTTCGCCACCAACTCAAGACGTATCTCAAAGCTCTCGCCTGCAAAGTGGCGAAGAGGGCACGCCTCCAAAGGGATTTCGGAGCATCCAAACCACTTCGGCCGAATACGGCTATGCCGAGCTCCTTGCCGCAGTCCCTCGCCAGAGAAGAGCTTGGCCTCAAGGTTTCGGAAACTTCAACTTGCCCATATTTGCCCATGCTTCACAACGCCTCGAGCTTTAGCTTCGCGTTCTTGAAATATGCAGCACCTCCTAAACCCGAAGCCCCGAGTTCTCATTGTGTGCCTTCGTGACCAGCGTCTCGCAGCAGATTTGCGTCACTTTGGGGCAAGGCACCTGCACACACATCGCTGCTTGCAGACTGCAGTGCCATCCCAATCCTTCCGACTTCATTTAATATCGGAGCGAGTCTGGGCACCCTGCCGAAGTGAAGGCGCACCACTCAGTCACGGATATCGTGGCACCTCAGCAGAGTTCGGAGTTGAAAAGTCGTTCCATGTCGTTCCCTGAGTGTTATCCTTTCTATGCCGATGGATAACACCCACCTCCTTCACAACTGTAGCATGCCCGATCTCGGAAACAAAGGCTTAATCTTGGCCGGTATACGAGAAGGAAGCCAAGTGCAGAAGCCCTTGCAAGTGCTAAAACTGAGCCACAGCACGCATGGTCAGCGTAGCTCCTTGACCCAGTCTCGCCTCTCAAATTACGTCCACCGACAAGAAACAAAGCCGAGAGTTCTGCAGCGAACTCGTCAACGGCGGCAGGGAAGACCCGGAGCGCGCGTCCACAAGCCATGGCAAGGTCGGCCTGCGGGCCCCGCCCCCCCCATCCGCCCGGGGCGGGGTGCCGAACCCAAGCTTTGCTTCTGCACTTCCTGGCCTCCTCAGGAGCAAGAGCCGCCGGCGAGATCCGCTGCAGTGACTGGGCACAAGGTGCATTCTCAACTTCTCGACGACAGAACTCCCGATAAAGCTGATGTCGGCCTCCGCCACAGACGAGAAGGTGGCCAACTCATAGAAGCGGCTGCTCGATTCGCCTGCAGCAGCATCACTCCATCCATGCGATATTGTCGGACTGAGAGCCTGCCTGAAAGGTTGGCCACAATGCCTGCCATTCTCTGCCACAGTACCTTGGCCTGGGATTCGAAGCATTCCAGGTGTCCGGTATCCGTCATGTATAGCCCCTCTCAGCAGCCGTGCGAGATCTGGGCAGCGGTCCATATGGCCGAAAGCCGTACCTCAAGAGCCGACAAGCTTGTTGCCATAGAGAGCCCAGATCGAAACGTGCCGTGGAATGTGAAGCCAACCATCAGCGGACTGGAAAACGTGTTTCTTATGAAGAGTGTGCTATCTGTGCTTCCCTGTGCTTGTCTCAGTCTCAGTACTGTGACGGGGGTTGCATGACGAAAGCTGGCAATTGGCGGCTGGCAAAGTAAAACACTGCAGATTTTGCCCAGCCCAACCAGGGGGAGGGCTGTCTCGCAGCTTTCTGCGGTCCAAGAAGCGGCTTGCCGACGGAACTCCAGACAGATGCTCCTTGCCGCGGGCTCGTGGGAGTCTATGACCAATCCATGTCTTCAGTTCAAGGATCGGTGATGATCGGTGCTTGGATTTTGCGCTTGCTACTGTTTCTCATTTTCCCGTCTAGGGTCCTCTGTACTGAGCTTGGACTGTCCCAAAACCTGAGCCTCCCCGCCTGGACGTGCAGAAGTGCGCAACGGCGGTAAGCTTCCAGGAGCTCCTCCGTGCTCAGCAGCCTAGGAGTTTTACTGGGTTTCAGGATTTCAGGGCTTAAGGTTGAGGGCTTTGCGGTTTCCGACTTGAGGTTGGGGCAAAAAGTTTTAGGGGTGTCGTGGTTTGGGGTGCTTGGGCTTGGGGCGAGTTCGGGGTTAACGGTTAAGGGTGCTCGGGGTTGGGTAAAACATGCAAAACCGACGATAATCGCAAAAAGGGAAAATAAACTTACAGAAAACTTTCAACTTGCACCCTGAGGTCAGAGATGTCAAGCAGAATCCAGAAGGCAGCATGCGACCTGCCGACGTGAATCTGGTGTCGACTCGGGCCCACACCTAGCTCCATGTTCAAGACTCGCAAAAGCCTGTGTCCCAGTCTCAAGACCGGCGTCGAAGCAGCACCCTAGAACACTACCTGACAGTGCAGCCTGTAGTGTCGAATTCTTGGGATATCAAAGTGGAGGTTTGGCATCATGTTGCATCGTGTGGTAACCCAGGGTATTTTGCTGTTCTTCTTAGTCTAAGCTTGGACAAGCTCGGCCTCCGGACACCTCGAGCAGATCATGGCGTATTGCAACGCGATGCTGGAGCTGCTGGAGCTGCCTGACATCGCAGTGTCGTACGTAGAATTACCCTCGAGAGCTGCTTTCCTTCGGACTCTCGAAGCCGTCGGGTGGCGGCACCCAGCCTGGGAGGAGAGCGGAGAGATCCCAGGGCCCAAAAGCGAGCTCCAAAAGGGAGGCCCTCTCCGAAACCAGGAGACGCGCACAGCGTCGAAGTCTCTGTCGTCGCAGCAGGTCAAGGCCTCTGGCTGGCTCGGGTTTCGCAGTTTCCGGGGGGTCTTCGAGGCCACTTAAACTGCTAGCATGCTCTGCCAGAAAAGCTGAGCTTCTCCGATTAGACATGCTCTTGGCTGCGGCTTTGAGGCTCTGACTCTCAGACACTGCAGAGCCGTGTGCAGGCTTTGCTCTGAAGGCAAAGGTACAACCTTCGGGCCCAGGCGATCGGACTTCAGGTCACTTTTTTGCAATACCCCTACTACAGTAGTTTAGTAGTGAAAAAACAGTGGGTCCTGGCCTCTGGTACCCGAACTTCCAGCTGTGTTGCCCCGGCTTGTAGGGTTGCCTGCCACCGTGCTGTCTCTGCATTGTGCTACCGTCCTCAGGAACCATCTGCCGCTACCTCTACGTCTATTTGAGCGCCTCCTGCACGGATTGGACGGGATCACTGATGGCACCTTCGGCCGCTAACGGAATCATCCGAAATCTACGAAGTGCAGCGCAGAGCCCAGAGCCTGCACCCAGCCGCAGGGCCACACGCAGGCGCCGGCCCAGTCGACACTGCAGCTCCTGAGTCTCGCAAAATCTGATCGCAAAGTAAGATGCGAAGGTCCCACGCTTCCCAAATTCGGGTCGGGTCCCTGTGGAAAGCACCGATCTGATATGCAGTAGTCGCCACCTGACACTGCTCGCTGCAAACTGACCCACTAGACACTTCACAGCTTCACATGCCTCCAACACCTCCTGTGGACGTCGCGGCTGAGAATTCATCCGATCTTCCCGACGCACCGCCTCCCAAAACCGTGAGCGATGCGACGTGCAGCTGCAGCTCCTGGGCCCGGGGCTGTGCCTGCAGCCATCGAGCTGTCAGCTGCTTGTCCACGACGCCAAGCCTGAAGCGCGGCAAGCGAGAAGCGAGTGAAGCAAGCGGGAGCCCAGGAGAGCCCCAGCTGCCTGGCCAAACTACGACTCAGGCGACCAAGGAGGTGTGCGGACCTCCTAAGTTGATCCAGGAGTTTAGGAGCTTGCTGTTGCGTTCGATCTCTCATCGCAGAAACCACTAGCATGCTGCGCTAAGGCCATGTCCATCGTCGCTGAGAAAGTGTCTGGGCCGCTCCGCCTGAATCACATCGTAACATATGACCCGCTCCACCTTCCCCCGAGCATCTGTCCTCTCTCGGTCACCACGTCCTTTAAGACCGCATGAATCAGAGCCTCGGCTCTGACCTCGATGCTATGCTGTCACATGCATGGCTCATGGTTCAGTGTGCAATTTTGCACCTCCAAGATCGCCAAAGCTTCGCAGATAGAAACGACATCAGCCTAAATGCACAAGCGTGCTTGGGCCATGGGTTTGCCGCCCGACGTATCGAAAGACTTTGGCCCCAGCATCTGCAATGATTTCGCGTCGCTCTTCCGGCTCAAACGCAGGACTTAGCCGTCAATATCGATCTCAGACCGGCATCAAGCCTTCCCTGCAAACAATGTTTGGAGGTTTGCGAGGGGGAAGGATTTAAGCTCGCGGCAGCAAATACAAGTTGGTCGGGCTGGTCCGGTTCCTTAACCGAGGGTCAAACACGAGCTGCCTTTCGTCCTTCTTTCCATGCTCCGAGGTGACGGCCCGAGCCCGAGCACTTTTCCTCGCTTTGGCGGCCAAGCCTCGGGTTCCACAGAATGGCAAAGTATGGCAAAGAGCAGCTCACTTTGGCACCTCCGACCTCGAGGGACTCGCACACAATCCGCACAGTGAATCGCAATGCGGCCTCATCAGGCCACCTCGAGTCGCAAAGGAGAAAGTGCGAGTCGCTGTGAATCTGCGAAGGCTCTGGGAGGCCTCAATGCGGCCAGCCCACGACAAAGATGGACCACCGCTTCAAACCTGGGACGCACCATGACCCCACAGACTTTCGCTGACTTCGCCAGGGACCTCTCGAGGCTCCGGCTCCGGCTCCTACGAGAATGGCACGGGGTTCTGTGCTCTGTGCTCCGAATTCTAAGGGCACTGCACTCCCCGTCCTCTGTCTGCGAGGACTGCACGTCCGGGAAAACCATGGAGAGGTGATTCAGAAGCTTGGTGTCTCTTGCACTGAATGTGCCGAAGGAATCCACCAGTCGGGCAAGCTCCGCAAAAGAGCAAGGGGCCGCCTGAGCGGCAAGCAATCAGCCAGCATACAAGACGGACACGCGTTCCCTCGGCTTGCCTCTTGACAGAAGCGCTGCGAGACCTCAACAACCAGAGACATCTGCACCCACTTGATGTACAGCATGGCATAATATAGTGTATCAACATAGCAGGGTGCCCGACCACCCGCAGAAGTTTCGCAGGCGGGTCTGTAAGCTGCCTCCAAGGAGCTGCAGAACAAAGCTCTCACATCGGCGAGGGCGGCCCCCTAGAGCCCGGCACCTGCTCTGCCTTCTCATTGCGAACGAATGTAGGATGCGCGACATCTCTCCGATCGACAGAATCTTGCTCTGAACCTGATGTCCAACAGAACATCACTTCACATCGAAGGGGTCCACTCGGCTCCGGCCACAAAGAGACGCTCCAGCTGTCGCCAGAGGAGGTCGTTGTCAAAGTGCCGACGAGCCGGACCCTCGACCTTTTCAGTAGTTTGACCGAAACAGCATCCCAGCAGCAAGCACAGCTGCGGATTGGACCAGAGCTATCAGCTCGGATGAACGAAACCTTGAGACGGCTGGACTTCTACAAAGTTGGGGCCTCCAACCAAGCAGATTTTCCAGGGCGTGCACCGCTCGAGCAGGCCGAACGGACGTAGAGTTTGCCGGGCACGCAGCTTCTCCACCTGATCACGCATGTCAAACGTAGCATCGTCTGTTTGGGAAGATGGACCGGAGATCTTTCGCTGTCCGCGGTAGTCGTCGTTACGACGGTGCGCTGGGAATCTAGCAGTCCTGTCTATCAGGTGGGGTGTGCTTTCGCTCCTCATCCTTACTTCCAAGTGCGCCCGTGCAAAAAGCCGTAGTCACGAGTACTGTCGAGTACTCATTTCTTGCATCAGCTGAGCCCCGAGCCCGAATAGAGTGCAAACGCCCCAGAAATCTAGTGCTGCTAAGCCACCACGATGTAATCAGTATTGGCTTTGATACGAGCAGTCAAAAGAGATAACGGCTGCTCCTTTGTAGATGTTCGTAGTCGTGAAACGTGTTTTGTGCAGCACTGAACATTGCTCTGGCCTTGCTGAGCGGCCGCTCGGTGCCTCGCTGCAGCGTCGAAGCAGCATCGAATCGAGTCGCTGGGGAGATCGAGGCCGGCACGGAAGAGGTGGAAGCGCAGGGAAGTCTCCCTCGAGCTTGTGACGGCATAGCGATCAAAAATTTCCTGCACGCAGAGAGAAGCTCAGCATAGCTGAGCCCAGGTAGTGATGTAACCTGCTTCACAAGCTCGCGGTGGTGCAGGCGGGTCGCCGTGCGCTCAACAGCCTGCCCGGTCTCACAAGGTGCTCTCGCAATGGGCTCTTGGTTGCAGCGCCTTGATAGTCTTTGCTCTGCGGCGTCCTCGCCTGATGCCTGATGGCAGGATTCATCCGACGGCGCGCCCGCGGAAGACTGGGTGCGTCCAAGCAGGGTCCTGGCACCACCAACAAGGCCTCCACAAACAGTCATGTGGGAAACTTTCTGGCGGCTACCGTGCTGGGCCCATGCCTCACCTGTGCTGGCTCCGCCTGTGTGGTGGCCTCCGTGGAGAACCTGAAAAAGATATTAAAACGCTTCCGCGGCTTCCACGTCCCGTGGGCTTCACTGCTTCGGGCCTGGCGAGTCTGCAGAGGCGCCCATGGTTGCAGGCTGGGAGCATCGCCACATGCCTCAATTCCTGAAGTTGGTCCGAAAGTCTGTCGAGAAAGGGCTCTGCTTCGGCTGGAGTCTAGAGTAGTTCGGTCAGCCTCATGGACTCAAGCTTTTGAGCCCAGACAGCAAAGACGTAATGAGCTCCTGCAATGAGCTCCACGCAGCGAAGGCCAAGGGGCCAGAACCAGTGGTTCCCTTTTTGGAAGTGCGCTGACATGGTTTCCGCGTGACGCGAGAACACCTATATGAACAGCCGGGAGTCATCACACAATTCACAAGAACGAGAGCAAGCACGCGCACTACGACGGGTAGGTGAAACTTGGCTGTAAACGCAGCAGTAGTAGTACTGCAGACGATGTCTCAAACGTAGGTTGATCGTGAGACTATCACGTTGCTTCCATTCGGCCACAGGAGAGGTATCTGTCTGAGAACACGATGCAACCGGTAGGGAACGAAAGCTCGAAGCAACGTGGGGCTTGTCTGAACAGTGCTCTCACACAGAGAGAGCCTGGAGCCCTGCGCGGAGCTGATGGGCTCATCCTTAGAACAATCAAATCAACCAAAACTGCAGGAGATAGCACACAAGGCCCGATAGACCAAGGGCTGGACACGAATTATTTCGTCGGTGCCGCTCCTTGAGAACCTGGCAGGGTACGTTGGCTGTGCTTCCTTCAAGCTGTTATCCAACTTTGCCGGCTGCACGAGCATGCAAGTGACAAACTCGTCTCGCTCCATGGGGGACGAAAACACCAGATTCATTCTCCTGAGCGAGGCTTTTTTCGTTGAAATCAGATCACCTGCTACCAGTAGAAAGCTCTCACGTGCAGTCAGTTCTCCGGTTGTCCATAACAATAACCGCCGCCAGCGCATCAGATGGCAATGAGACCTCGGCAGCCGCGAATGTAAAAGCTCAGACTTGGGAATCTGTAGAAGCCACTAGCTACCTTGGACTGCGGCAGGAACATGCGTGAAGTCTGTGAGGTCATAACCAAAGCCTCAGCACGGGCAGCAAATGCTCCGGAAGGGCCTGGTGTCGGGCCGCCAAGCTTACAAGAGCTCCTACGGTCCCAGCTGAGAGGTGCAATCGACTAAGGCCTGGTCTAATGTGCTGCATGTGGCTGAACGGATACCTGCTGCTCCACGCTGAAACGTCCGTTTGGCTAAGAAAAGAAGAGAAAGCGAGGAGAGCACTCCACGATGGCTCCCTTGATGTGCATGGAGAATGCTGTCAGCTGCTTGTCCAAAGTGCCTGCAAAGGATGCAGCAGCTTCTGAACAGTGGTCAAGCCAAGCCTGAACAAAAACTCGGCCCCAAGCAAAGGCGGTAGAAGAGGCGGCCATTTCGCCCCAGCTTCATGAACACCTTTCCAAGCACAAGAAGCTAAGTACCCCTGCCGACGACATGACCCGGAATTGTTTGTGAATCCGTGGAGCCTTGCCCCTAGTGAGCTCACGCGCGAAGGCATTTACAATGCTTTCCAGCTTTTCCTGCACAACCTGACATATGGAGCATGACATGTCTCGGTGACTGGATATTGGACCTGATTCGTGCTCCGCAAGACCCTGTCCACACCTCTTTCTCCCTGGCTCCGAGCTTGTCCCAGTCTTGCAGCATGGGCAAAGGCCTGGCGGCTTGACGGAGCTCGGACGAGTATGTGGTGATATGCTCGGGCTTCCGACGTATGGACCCTGCTTTGGGACGTGTCCGGTACCTTGGTGCGAAACCCGCAATAACGCAACAGCCACACGAAGGCACTGCTTTACTTGGAACCCGGCTATTGGTGCCGGGCCATTGGCTTCAACCCTGCCGTGCGGTGCTGTGCCGAGCGGTCATGCCAGCAAATGTTGCAATCCGCCTCATCCGAGAGCTTTGAGCACAGGGACCGCCGCCATCACAGCAGAAAAGAGACATAGGACAACCTGGAAACGGGAGGCAAGCTGGACGCGATGATCATGCCCCAAGAAAGCCTTTCCCCATCCAAGCAGCCGTTGCCGAAAGGCAGCTCTGTGATGTCACGCAAGCGAGATCATTTTCGCTTGAACCGGAGCCAAGAAGCCAAGCACGTGTTTCATGTTTTAGGCTGGACTCGAGATCCCGTGCCCGTATGTCTTGCCTTGACGTGTCTAAGGGTGGCAGACCCCACAGATGCTACTCGAGAGCTTCAACTAAGGCGTCTTTTCCCGCAAATTCACCTTCCGGAAAGCCAAACAAGCAAGGCGTCTGACAACTTCCGTCCTACAGCCACATTGGAATGGAACTTTGTCTCACGCTCCAGTGGTGCGTGGACTTCAGGAAGCAGTCACCCCCTGCGTCACTTCTTCCGCAGCTGCAGCATTGCTCCGAATCGTGGGTCTAAGGCATCCATCATAGCTGCAGCAGTCGCCAATTCTTTGCTCCCCACCGTTATGGTCTCAGCCGGGCTCCCCAACAATCGCCTGGCCTCGCAAATGGTGCGTCGTGCAGTGAGGAAGTGGTTCACATTGTAGCCTATCCAGAAGACAAACAAGCCCCCGAAGGTTGCTGTATCCCACCACCACGGCATGCGTGAAGTCAACACGCAGAGGAACATGGACATGGACATGACGGTGAAAGACACGGTGGTGTATCTTGTCAGCATCGTTGCATATGGGATGCATGGCAGGTTCGCGTTCATTGTGATCTGAAGTGCTGCAGTGGCAAGGATGAGTGTCACGAGGAAGCTCAGCCGGTCTGCTACCCCGTCATGCGGGTCTATCGCACTCACCAGCGGAAATGCGGTTGTCAGAACGCAAAGTTGTAAATAGTAGTTCATTAGATAATGGTCATAGTTCCGCAACGCACATGTTGTGACGGAGATTTTGCGATATGGCCACTTCCTGGCATACATCATCGCAACTGGCCGGTAGAAGGTGTAGTCTGGCATGGTCTGCTGCGAATTAACGTCCCCAACCAAGATCAAGTGAGAGTCCGGCACAGTCGCCAGAAAGCGCACCTCAAAGATGACGTTGAAATCCTGAATGTCGAAGGGGAAGGACTTCAAATCATTAGTGTCCTGGAATGTACCACGGAGCATGACGTCGCACTGTCCTCCAGGGCCTCCAAAAAGCCGTGCGGACGAATACTCTATAGTGCATGCTTGGTGCAAATCCCAATTCATGGTGATGCCATAGATCTCTGCAAGCAAGTCAGGAATTCTATCTAGAGCTATGTCCTCATTGGCTTTAGGTGGAGGTGGGCCGGTTTCATCATCAAACCTTCGGATGAAGCGAAGGCTGACTGACGCGTCGAATTTTCCTGTCACGATATCCACTGCCTCCACGTACAAGTTTGCAACGTTAAGTAAAATGATCTTGCTGCGGTGGGCCAGGGGAAGCTCACTTACCAATTCTTGCGCTTCCGCAAAGATAACTGCAGAGAAATTAATGGCCCGCTGGTACTCATCAGATGGTCTGCCCTCCTTCTTGGCAGAAACCACATGCTGGGCACGCTCGCGCAGTGAGCTCAGCTGTGGCTCCAGCGGCTCTCGTACTTCCTCGCTGTCGTTCTCGCTCTCCGTGTCCCAAAGCAAGGTGCAGGACTCCATGAGCTGACAAATCGGATGAACGGAACGGTTCCGAGAGCTGCAGGTGAACACGAGCCGCTGATGCAGATCAGGTCGAGTGCTAGAAAACAGTGGCAAAACTATGCCATGCAGGCAGGGCAGCATGCAAATGTTTTGGACCCCAGACCCTGGATGGAGTCTCAAGTGTCAAACTGATCCGACTCTTTTGATCCGAATAATTCAGCCAAATGATGATATGAACGAAGCCTAGCCTTTTCAGATTTTCTCCACGAGCCCTCCATCGTCCATCGTCAGCTACAGGATAGGTCGGCTTGACCATCAAGGAGGCGGCCGTCCACGGAGCACTCGTCAACCTGAGCATTTCTGTTGTTGCATTGGGGCTCCTGCCTCTTACGGAGTGGGAGCCACCATGTCCGAGATCTTCATGGACACGAAGAGCATGCCGTCCGCAATTTTGTCAGCAACATCCTGGCATCAACGACTGCGCCGGGAGCTCAACAAGTCTTCACCCCCGGGGTAGCTCTCCAGAACCTGCGAAGCACAAGTACTGAATAGCCGAGTTCACGCAAGACTCTTCAAGATTAAAACCCAGTCGAAGGGAAAACCGTCCGTTCAGGTGCCCGAAAAGAAACTTCCTCCAATCGTCCTTCCCGTCAATCATCGTGAAGTTCACATACTCTCGCGGTTTACCGGAAGCTGCCTGGATACGCAAAGATCTGAGGTTTAAAATTTAAAAGCTGGTTTGGCATTTCGCGACACAGCCGACACAGCTGAGCCAGTCGGATTCGTGCCTCTTGGCATGGGTTCTTGCCCGGCTTCAGGTTTTCTGTGATATTCGACCCCCCGACCTCGTATGATCAGTCGTCCAATACATATTCCCAATTCACGACTGGTTAGCATCCGAAAGCACCTTGATCCACTCCACACGCTCCGTGGTCCCGTCTTGTTCGTCAAAGTCTGTCTCGTTAATCCTGATGTGGAGTTAATCTAAAACACCACGCTAGTTTTGTGAGCACATTGGCCTCACAGTCAGCTTGCACTTTCGAGACGTCAGGTTGAAGTCATCAACCACAAGGACTGTGGTTGCGGTGCACCCAGGCTCCTGCTGAGGCTGCACAAAGCTGGATCACTTGTCCAAACTGATGGAAGGTACCCCACCTCGCAGCTGAAGTGCTGGGAGTCACTCGTCTTGAAAATTTGCGTAACTGTTGTCGTCACAGTTACCTTGGCAAAGGGAAGCTCTCCTGACAGGACCCGAACGGCTGCAAAATGCTGTGCTGGGGGTCCACTGTCGTCGTCGTTGTTGTCGGGGGCAACGTCACGATTGGCCGCGCGAAGCAAGCAACGGCCACCATCCCACTGGCAGCACTGTGCAAAAAACAAACGCGCAATGCAGGGCTTGTCAAGGAATGTCCGAAGTGCCTCAAATGGTTTCCATTCACAGGGCACTCATCCACTGCTGGCGAGATCTTGCCTGAGCTGGAATTCGGATGATGGGTGTTCGATTGCGGGCAGCAAGAGGTTTCCGCCTGAGATTTTCAGCTCGCCGTTCTCATCGATCAGGCCCTTGATTACGAGCGTCGCACAAAGAACGACCCAAACTGAGCACTTCGTCACGCACGGGTGCCTCCAACGGCAGGTCGCGAATGATCCTGAGAGCTTCTTTGAAGACTCTTGATGGAAAGGGGGCTCGACTGGCCCTGGCCGTTCATCCAAGGCACGGATACAGGAGCAACTCATGGCTTGCATTGGACTTGCCTCGTCACAGAGTCCACAGGCGGGTTAGTCTGCGTCGTTGCTGCTAGCACACGTTAAGCTCCAGGCCGGCGTCAGTCTGCTGTGACTGAGACTTCGGCAAGTCATGGCTTGCGTTGGACTTGCCTAGTCACAGAGTCCACAGGCGGGTTAGTCTGCGTCGTTGCTGCCAGCACACCTTAAGCTCCAGGCCGGCGTCAGTCTGCTGTGACTGAGACTTCGGCAACTCATGGCTTGCGTTGGACTCGCCTAGTCACAGTCCGACACCGCGGCTCTATGTCGTTGCTGCTAGCACACGTTGAGCTCCACGCCGGCGTCAGTCTGCTGTGACGTGGCTTTGTTGGGTGTCTGTTTCGTTTTCACATCCTGAAAGCATCCAGTTGCAGAAAAGTGCTCATTCAGGCTGACCGGCGCCGGCACGAGAAACCGGGCTGCCCACGGGCTTGGAAGCCACGGCCAGCAAGGAAGATTTGGAGAGATTGGACAACTTCTGCTCGGTCACATCAGATCCATGCAGATCCGCCATATTGTCGTTTGTCTCACAGCCTGGCATCTGAAGACTCGGGGTCATATTGGCATGGAGTGTCGAACTGTTTTCGTTTGTTGTGTGGCAACGTCGCCGAGAAGACCCTTCGGTGCTTGCGGAGCGAAGTCACGAACGGCCTAAAAAGCCAGGCTGATGACGCCAGACGCAGTGTGCAGAGGATGGCAAAGCATGTGCCTCCTTGTTGTTGATCAGAATCCATTCGATCTTCTCCCGCCCATACCTTGACATTGCTATTACTAGACTAGACTCGACTCCAACAGAACATGGATAAAACTTCCGGGCTCGGACTGGTCATCGAAGTCCGTTGCGTGCACCATGACGGAAAGCTGGCACCTGCGGCACCATAGAAGCGGTTCTGTTGGCTGCTGGCGTCCCGAGGCAGGCGCATCTTGTACTCCATCTCCGAGGCATTCTCGAAGACCTCGGCCAGGGCGGCAGGGCAGCGGTCACGACACTTCGCTGCAGGCCAGGCCTTTAGAGAGGTTTCTGCCACACAGCCAGGCGGCCCACAGCTCAAGTCCGCAGTCCTGCACTCTAAGACTCTACCAGACTACCGGAAGATCGCTAGGGCTAGGGCCTACAGGGACACGAACGAAACGTCGGGGGCTTTGGCTTTGCCCTGTCCCGTCCTGCTCACCCTGCTCCACTCGACGTAGAACTTGGGTGACTCGGGGGTTGGTGCCCTGGGTCGCCCGAACCAGTCGTACTGATCCACCAATGTATCGAACCACGCGGCCTCCTGTGACAATCCCACCCCCCAGGGAGCAGTCCCAGACTATCTCGGCAGACCACAGGCTCCTTCCCGTCTTCGCGGTCCTCTCAGCCCACTGCATTCAAAGGATCAGAGGATCAGAGGTCTGCTGAAAGCTGAGATGCAGACTGCATTGCCTTTCCTGAAGCACTGGGACATGGCAGTCATGGCAGGACCGGCTCCAAAGGCTTTCCGAGCACCTGACTCTCGGGACTCGACCGGAGCCCAGTCCTGCTGAAGCCTCAGGGAAAGCTCACTTCGCACGGTTCTATCGACTTCTTCCCACCTGCACTCGGGCACTCTCCCCGACTTTTCGAAGGCGCATCCACGAGCTCAAGTCCCAAGAAGACTTGGGACTCTGGAAAACGATGCTTAGTCTAAATCAGGTCTTCGATGTCTCTGACATGACCCACAGCATCGTGTAACTGGCAGTCGTGCCTGGTTGGGCAAGTGCTACAGGAGTGTCCACAGGGCATCTCTGGTTGACTCTCGAGCTTCACCTTGATGGAAGGGGAAAGCTCTTGCCAGGCTTTCTCCAGAGCTTTTCCCGTCGCTGGGGCATTCTGGAAGCCCTTCTCTGCCAGGGATCGGGACTTCACCTCCCAGTCTCCTGCTCCCGAAATGGAAACCATCTCAACGAGAGCGACCTCCCAATCCGCGAGGCCGTCGGAGAAGGCCCCGTGGCAGGGTTCGCTTTCGGCCGGATCTTTCATGGTCACGCCGGAGTCCTGCAGCATTCGACGGAGCTCGCTCGCCTCGAGGTCCATCCACCGTTCAACACTGGCTCCCTTTAAGTAGAGTTGCGGGAGCTCAATGCCCACATCTGCCAACGTCTGCAATCCTCCAGGCAGCTCGGGCCCAGTTTCACTCAGGTCCACCACCTTCATCGCTTTCACTCCTGCAGCCCTCAGCTTTTCAACTCCATGAGCACCTGCTGCGTCCAGCGGCTCGCGCGCGCTACCCCTCATGAACAGCACCGGCTTCGTGCCGTCCGTGTACGCATCCGCAAAGGCAAGCCATGTTGACTTGAATGCGTCGTCCGTTTGAGCTGCCTCTGTGTTTCGAAGCAAGCTGTCTACAAACTGGGCAGCGGCCGGATTCCCATCCTCCTCGGCCAGACTTCGCGCTCTCAGCAGTTCCGAACGTGCTTTTGCGAAATGCTTCAGCTGCAGGAGGGCAAAGCCATGTCCGAGACTCACTGTCGCCTTCTTGGACACATCCGAGCCTGCGCCTGCTAAAGCCGCGGCTTCCTCATAGTGCGGCAGGGCAGCTTCAGTGCCTCCAGGACCAGCTTGGGTCCACAAGGCCTCTGCCATCAAAAGATGCCCGTCCAGATCCAGTCCGCTGCTTTGGGAGATCTTCTCCAAGCAGTCCACCGCAGCCTGCGCATTGCCCTCACTGAGGAAGCGCTGAGCGCTGGGAATAACATCCATCTAGCGATCCAGGACTGGTCAAGGGATCCAGTTACCAAGTCCTGATGCCACCCCTACCACCCCAAACCCATGAAACTCCTGCGAACGGTTTGAGTGTCTGTGCAGCACATCCCTTCCAGCCCCTGAACTTACACAGAGGAGCCGGGAGCCAGGGGCCAATAGCTTCGGAGCGAAAGAAGCTGCCTCCCCCCGCTTATGTCTTACGCCTTTCCGTGGGTCACGGCTCTACACAATTTCGGGGACGGGCCTCCCAAAGCCTCTGAGCTGCCAGTCGGGAGCCTTGGCTCGCCAGCTCACGTCCTGGCGCTTCGCAAAGCCTACGGGCTTTGTTGGGCCTCTAAGGGCTAAGAGGGGGTGAGGAGTGGGCTCAGTACCGACAACAGCCGTCTGGCCTCCGTTTCTGGGTCGTAGGTCTGCCAAGCCTGGGCGCAAGATCGGGAATGGCAGCAGTGCTCTCCAAGCCTTCTCCGACCTGCTTCGGCCCAGCTGATGGGCTTTCCTGGAACCTGGCTCATGGCTCCCGGAGTTTTGAGTTCGAGAACGACTAGGAAAGAGTCGCGGGGCGCACCATTGCGGCGGCTCGATTGTTGGAATGCTTTCGCTTTCGTCTGAAACTGCACGTGGGTTTGCAGCCTCGTGCAAGTTGATCAACAATCCAGCTTCGGCAGATAGATTCGAACCTCCTCAAACCGTGGGCGTCCGTCTGCATCGAAGGTCGACTCGGCCTGAAAGAGCACAAATTCGAAGAAGCACAAGCACCTCTGTTACGCACCGTGTCCCGTCCGCACTAGTCGGGTGCAGCTTTTGGACAGCTGCTGAAGTGGAACAAGACCGTGGGTAACACTAGATGCAGGGGTGGGAAAGGGTCGAGAAAGACCGTCAAGCGCACGTCGGTGAAGCTGGCGAAGAAGTCCGGGTCCAACTTGCGTCTGGACTCCCGCCTTGGCAGCGAGAAAAAACACATGTGGAAGCCAGCGAGGGCTTCTTCAGCAGCGGAGCCGCGAGGCAGCGTCCGACGTTGCCTGGACTTCGAGCAAGGAGGTTTCAGCCTGTGCACGATCTTTTCTACTGTGCTCTCTAAACAACTGTGACCTCTGGCTGAGTGCTCAAGTTTTTGATTGTGCATGCAACCGATCCTTCAAGGTGCGTTCGTTGGCATGCTCTCCACCTGGTGCAGTCGTCCAAGGGCTTTGTCTGCCATATGCCATACGAAGTCCGAACCTATTCTTGCCGCTTCGACGCGAGAGTCGACACGACGCACTGTCCTGAGTCCCACGTATCTCAACATACACACTGACAGATCACGTCCACAAGGCCGCTGCTGCTGGCTGCGCTGCAACAGGCAATGCGGCAAGGCCTGCTATTCGGCTGGCGCGTGTGGGAGCACCGTTGCTTGTGACTTGATGCCTAGATCAGGCGCCTCCGTTCTAGAGAAGCCAGCCTGGACACAGACGAAGCGTCGTCTCTCCGTCTCTAGTGACTCTAGTGCATGCTGCTTACAGCCCATGGCAATCAATGCTGTCCGCCTCTGCTGAAAAGACTTGCAAAAGCCATAGAAGTCCTGCCGGGTGGAGTTTCCCGGACCGACTGACCTAGGGCAGCGCAGTGTGGTGAGCAAACGGGCCAGGAAAAACTCTCGGCCAAAGGCAATACACACAGCTGCATGATACACAAAGGTGACCGAGTCGACATGACATGACGGCCTCCTTGCGTCCGCTTTCCTGCTCTGTTGAATAAAATGCAGTAGAAACCGCTGGCTACCCGTCTACCCAATCACACCAAGCTTCCGACCTTGACAAGTCGCATCCACGTCTTTTCACGCTTCCTCACGTCAGGAGCAAAGAACATGCTTGAAAAAACAATCAGGAAGGCATGAAATAAATGGCACAAGCTCCCGGCAGGTAGATGTACTGGTATCACCGATGATGCGTTCTGGCAAACAAACCCGAACATCCAACCAGCCCTTGGCTGGTGTTATACCTGCCATTCTGTCTTTATCGCCTTGCCTCGGAATAATCGCGGGAAATGCCATGCACGCATCCCACCCGAATTCCTAAGATTGGGCTGGTGGCGGAGTTCATTCAGGCGCCCGTAAAAATTCGGACAATGAGAGTTGAAGAGCAGTCTTTCTGTTTTTGCAATGATTCGAATATATCTTTCCAAAGTATGTATAAGAGAAAACAAAGTTCAATCAATGAATGTATTGAAGGATTCAATCCTCGAATGTATTATGAAATTGGTCCTCGGAAGAGCACTCTCTTTTTTCACGGTCAGGGGTTCGTCACAGCAGGGCGATGTTCGGACGTTTCGAAAGCGGTGCCGATCCCGCTAGATCCGGAGTTACGGTTGAGGCACGAGCGAATATGCGTTGTGATGCGCAATAGCTCAAAGTGCATGATACCGTTTCCCCAACATGCATAACCCCCCCCCATGGGCAGACATCGAAGCGAAAGCCGACAATGGGCGGGAGGGTGGTCGAAAAATTTCTAGCACAGCTCTGCACAGTGCGTGTCCATTCTGCGTGGTTCATGGACTGAGGAATGTCATGCTGCACATGTGCCATACGAGCCATGCTGTGTGAAGCGGCGCAGGTAATCACGCGATCATCAAAGCAANTCTGCACAGTGCGTGTCCATTCTGCGTGGTTCATGGACTGAGGAATGTCATGCTGCACATGTGCCATACGAGCCATGCTGTGTGAAGCGGCGCAGGTAATCACGCGATCATCAAAGCAACATGTTTGTGCTGATTTCAAATGCACAATGTTGTTAAAAATGTTGTTTGGTTCAAAGAACAGTACATTGAAAATTCTTGAAAGAAGTTGTGGAAAAGTCGTCATGTAAATTTAAATGACCAAAGAGCACGAGAAAGATATATAATTGAATCATTGCGCTGCTGGGCGGCAGCTATGAAAACAGGATAAACAACTATGTCGCTCCGCGAAATTCGCCGTCTTTCTGTTTTCACAATGATTCGAATATGTCTCTCCAAAGCATGTATAAGAAAAAACAAAGTTCAATCAATGAATGTATTGAAAGATTCAATCCTCGAACGTATTGTGAAATTGGTCCTCGGAAGAGCGCTCTCTTTTTTCACGGTCAGGGGTTCGTCACAGCAGGGCGATGTTCGGACGTTTCGAAAGCGGTGCCGATCCCGCTAGATCCGGAGTTACGGTTGAGGGCGTTGTGATGCGCAATAGCTCAAAGTGCATGATACCGTTTCCCCAACACGCATAACCCCCC
>BGNK01000160.1:0-35869 GCA_003297005.1 Symbiodinium sp. clade A Y106
CTCAAGAAACTTAGACTTTTTATGCCGTACTGTCACTTTTGGCGCTATCGGAGCTGCCGTGGTAACTCCGAGCTCACGGCTAGTCATTTCTCTTCCCTTGTACATCGCGCTCCCTTCCTAGAGAGCCTTTCTCACTGCCCTCTGGTAAGAAAGTTTTCCTTTACCCTTACATGAAGGCTGTGGTTTAATGATTGAGTCCATAGGCTGTTTCGCCGAACCCATATTGAATTCGACTCCTGTCGGCTTCGCAAACCGACAACCCTCACCTCTAGGAGCTTCAAGAAGACTGTTATTCTGGTAGCTCCCTCCCGGACTTGGNACCGACAACCCTCACCTCTAGGAGCTTCAAGAAGACTGTTATTCTGGTAGCTCCCTCCCGGACTTGGGACCGGGACTGCTCAGGCGCTGACAAATGCCATGGCAAGTAAGGAAAAGGCTACTGTACTAGCCTGACCTTACCTGAGCCGAGAGGCTTACAACAACAACAACAGCAGCAGCGACAACAACATAAACAACAACGCCACCGCGGCATGTTGGTTTTGCGCGTTTACGTCATGTCGGCCAACAACAACAACAACTGCAATTTCACCATCCACCCCTTTTTCTCTCATGTGGCGCTTGCTCAACCACCAGATGACTTGCTCTGACCTGGTATCAATGACGGCCAGTTACAGACCTCACCGTCAATCACAGAGGCCTCTTTCGACACGTCCGTCCCTCACTTCCTGCAGTAGACAGCCGGACCACCAGGCTAGCCGTCATGCAACAGAGATCAAGCAGAAACCAACAGCCATTGCAAGTGAACGTGATAGAGGAGTCTGGTGCTCGTAGTGACTTAAGGTTGGCAGCAGCTTCCAGACTGACTTCCCAGCCACATCTCACAGGCGATCACCGACGATACATGAGAAGACAGCTGCCAGCACAATTTTTTTTGGCAATACGAGGCAGGATGGAGACAGAGCCACCGCCATTGGCATGAAGATGCCATCGCTAGGCAGAACCTGCCAAGTCATCATGAACAAGAATACACCAAAAGCTGTGGTCAACCCCGCCAGCAGCTTCCATTGCTGCACTTCCCGGGTCAAACTGTTACATTTGCGAACCAGAAAGTAGCGGGTTCGCCACTCCAACACATCAGGCGCGTGCCCCGAGGAAAACAAGGATTTCGCTTTAGAGGGAGAGCAGCGCTGACCTGCCAGCCTTCGCTGGATGCAGGGGATGCGCTCAAGGCCATTCTGTATGATCTCCCATTTCGCTTTCCTGGGATGTCTTGTGCATCGGTATGGGCAACAACTAGTTAAGTGATTGTTTGCTGTAGGTAATTCGGTTGGATGCTCATGTTTGCCACTGCAGCCAAGACTCTCGCACGACCCCACTCCAAATACGGTTCAGCAAACCGATGGAAAGTTTCCCGCAGTACAGTGGTGTCTGAGTGGCTGTTCAGCGAAACTTCCCATACTCTTCGCATATTGCTACTGTTGCATCCCTTCCGGGGGTAGCTGCCAGCCTTCGAATTTCGAACGACCAGTCTGTCAGAAAGTAGGCAGTGGCCTTGCAAATAAACCCCTGTCATGTGCTGGACGTAGAAGCTGGAGGACCACCAGCATTCCTTCGCATCGTCAAGCGACGTCCGGAGTGGCAGCAAGGCATCAGCAACCTCGCGCCGGTATGCAATGAAAAAGGAATCGTACATCCACACCCCAGCTGGTCGACCGGCGTAGGAGTCTGCATCAAGCACGAAACTCTCTGCAGGCACCATGACGGCCGGCTCCCACTGGAGTAACACTGCATGCCAAGCCCTCAGTGAACCAGCGACTATCTCCACGTCATCGTCGACGAAAGCCAAATATCCAAATCGAAAGCCCTGCTGCAACTCTTGCCGACACGCTTCAAATAGCAAGGCATTCCGGCCTTCAGCATAAGTGGAGTTCGGAAAAAACAAGATGCCTTCCTCACGTCTCCGAAAAGTGGCCTGTATGAGGTGAACCTTTGTCGTTGTCAAGATATGCTGCAGGAGGTTTGGACTCCGCAGACTGCCAGAAGGACTTTGGATACAATAAGCCAAATGATCCTCCGCTGCCGGCAATCGTGCGGACCACTCACAGTATGCATCGGTCGCGAACACGGACTGGAAAAAGAGGCTGACGACGACCCACATCGCACCCTAGTCACCTAGTCTTGCACCGACATGGCCGTCAGCCCACTTCGTGCGACTGTGTCTGTGATCAGGTTTGTCCATCTGAACCCTTAGCCTTAGTGAGTAACTAGCAAACAGTTTTCAAACAGCACTGGGGACTTGAGCCGTAAATACCTGGAGTGCCCGTTGCTAGCCTGGCCCAGGACGGATTTGCAAGCTGGACTGCTTCCACATCTCTGACCAGCTCTGGTCCCTCACACTTCCTGACTCCGCCTCAACCAACTACAAAGGTCGTTGCTTGTTCGGTGTTGATGCACACATCAGATGTTCCAACTGCATGGGAAGGCGTGGGCCTCCCTCTGCATGATGTGAAGGATGGCGTCTTCGTCTGCCATCTCCTGAGTTCGCTGAAGGCACTGTCTTTGGCCCAAACCCGAGGCGCCGTGGCCTGGCTGCGCTTGATGATGCTGTTCAGTGTGGCTTGGGCCACCAAGTTCAGCATCTCGACCTCCCCACGCATCCCGAGACATGAAGCACACCGACACTTACGGGACTCTTCGATGCTCCCAAGTCTTGAGCACCTCGGCTTTCATGTCGCCGGAAGCCCGCGCCAGGGTCAAAGCCTGGGGAGCGACAGCTACCGACATCCTCCGTTGCACTACTTCTAGCGCTTCAGGGCCCATTGAATTGGCCCACCGGCTACTCACTCGAAGGATTGAGCGTTGAGATATGTGAAAAGTTTCAGACTTGAAGGATCCTGACACAGACCCTGAAGAGAAGGAAGAGATACGGACCGCTACTAACAGTGACTCCCGTGACTCCCAAGTGGACTTGCACAAACAAACCGCCTTGGATGCAGTCCACTCCAGCCGAACACAGACTGCCTCGGACTTCCAGAACCCAGAAAGCAAATCCTGAGACTGGCGCCTCGTTCGCAGAATGAACCGCCTGGCGTTCGTGTATGAACTGAGTCGACAGGGGTGACTTGGTAAGATTCATGCGCGGATGGCCTCGTCATCACAGCTCTGCGCCACAAAGAGCGTGGTACTGCTCCTGAGACACCGAGATCTGGAGCTGCGTTTCGCTACCCTTCAGACGAGGCCGGGACTTCTTGGCGTAAGCCTTGCAAAAAGGCGGAAGTCGCAGGAGGTCGCAGGCAGAGGGAGGAGGGAACTCGACGCGCCTGCGAACGCTTGTCGCCCACTTGCTGGTAGAGGGTCTGGGTCGTGCGGCAAGCTTTCAGAGCATCGGCCTGTCCAGGCAAGCTAGGCCAGAGAGATCTACTCCTTGCCACGTCGGCACATGGCCCAAGACCTCAAGTAAACTAACGATTGACGTCCTACATCAGTCTTCCATTGGGGCCTTCTCGCCCATGTTCTTCTGGACCTCTGACACGACGCTCCAGCTGAGGCCCTTGTCAGGAGTGCTCTTCTGCACTCTTATGGCCGCAAGGCTCTCCCAAATCTTGACAAACATTCAATTACAGCAAGACAGATGTTCGAGCTTTGATGCCTCGCCCTTCTTGTCCCCAATCTGTTGAAATATCACCTGCAACCGAGGCAGGCAGGTTGTCCGACAATACTGTACTTGCTCACGCCCCCACCCCGTTCCGCCAACCTCCCCCCGCCCCTTCCCGCCTGGGCTTCTTGCGCCAGGCGCAGCGCTGAATCGAACTGACCTGCGCCGCGGCAGATTCTCATCGTCTCATCATCATGCTCTCAGATCAAGAATATCTCCCAGTGAGAGACCGTGCCTAAGGTGTGTTGGATCTGCCCTTCCATGAGCATGGCATTCGCCTGTGTACAGAGGGGTCCGCGGCTGAAGTTGAGCGTAAACGACATATTACGTTAGTTTGGCTGATTCTAGACAACTGCCCTGTGCTCAGCACGACTTCCGCTGGCGGCCACAACTTGGAAGCGTCTGCAAGAATCTGCAAGAAGCCTCTCGGGAGCGCTTGCCAATCTCCTTCGTCAGTCGCCGGATCTCCTGGGACACCTGCACCGCACAGTGGGAAACCCGAAAATCGGGCTGCACCCCGTCCACCCCCGCGCAGCTCCTCCAGGGAAGCGCGGCTGTCGCCCTGGCGAGCATGGTGAGCAGAGGCATTTGGCTCGTTTCAAACATCCGACCTGCCTTGGCCATGAGGATCTCAAGAGCTGTCCTGGAGGTGCTTTGCGTTTAGTCGAAGTTTCAGGGTTTCTCACCACTTGCCGTGTGAGACGCGGGCTTGCCATAGACTTCTATTAACAGAGCTTGCTTGTCGTTACCCTGCAGCTTCCACAACATTATTCTTCCAGCATGAAGTCATGCAGCTGCCTGCTAAAACCCCCTTCCTTCCGCCAACTTCACCAAGGCTCTGAAGGATTGTAGCCCTCTCAGCATGCTCGCCCATGTCATCCAGTATGGTCGAGCTCTCTGTCACCTTTGTCAAGGCCTCCTCGTGAAGCCGAAGCCTTAGCAATTCGACAGCTGAGCTGGGCAAAACGAGGTCACTTCTGACAACTTGGTTGAGATGCTCCCACCTGTAGTGTGAAGGCCAACGTTATCCATTTAGACTTAGAAGGATGCATGATAGCCTGAGTCTGTTACACGGTAGATGCTGTCGTGGAACCTCAGGCAAGCCTGAGCTGCACTGTGCAGTACCGTCGCCTCCCACTTCTTGTCCTGAGCCACCACGCTTCTCTGCCATCACGCGTAAAGGCTTGCATCCAACATATGCCCTCGCCCTCTGCCTAGGGGCCTCCCTTCCCCTCCCCTCCCTCTCCCCTACCTCTCCTTCCCTATTCTCCTCCCTCCCTCTTACTCCCCCCCACTCCCTCCCTTCTCCCTCACTCCCTCACTCCCTCACTCCCTCTCCCTCTTCTTCTCCCTCTCTCTCCCTCTAGACGGTTATCTAATTTGGTAGTCCGTGTTAATGGCTCCAGCGGCCCGTCTTGAAAACTTTGAAAACAAACTTAGATTATGGCGTCTCCCGAGTGCAAAGGGTACTCCGCTCCGTAACTGCAAAGGCTCAGCAGGGCTCAGATTAGCTTGTCACCGTCATGTCAAACCTCTTCGCGTTGGGGGCATCCCAACACGGCAGCTTCAAGCTCGTTGCTGTGATGAGGAAGATAACAACAGGGACCATCATGGACACTCGGCAGACAGTGTCCGCTGCGATGCCGGAGTTAAACATGGGATTGGAGAGTACTAGCATCATGAAGATCTGCGTGACACCACCTCCCAAACTTCTTCATCCAGCTGCTGCGGCGTTGGCAATTCCAAGCACATTGGGCACGAACAACATGCAGCACTAGAACTGATTGGTCACGAAAGCGCATCCTGCGCAGCCAATGAAGAAACAAATCAGTGCATAATCCCAGGGAGCGGAAATAGTTGTAGCCGTCGCTCTCCACACAGCTCCGAAAACGAGCAGGCCGGATTGCAAGCTCACTGGACCTATGGGCTCTAGCATGCGCAGGACGCCCAGGACAATGCCAACGGAGATGGTGGAAGCAACGACGCCACATTGCGCGCGTCTTCAGGTGCCTACGCGATTCTAGGTTTACGTCGCAAGTGGGCAGGGATCGGGAGCGCAGGGCACAGGAGCGCCCCTTCCCCCCACTCTCCCCGCTTGAGACTTCGAGGGATGGAGAAGACGTGGTAGGCACCTTGAGCCCCTCTCTCTTGCTTGCACTCCTGTCCGGTCGGACCTACTCCGCGCACTCTCTCTCTCTCTCTCTCTCTCTCTCTTGCTTGCTTGCACACAGCCAAAGGACAGCAGGCACTGCCTCCGCGCACGAGTGCGCACTGGACCTCTCTCTCCCTGTCTTTGCTTTTCTCATGGGGGCTGTCCCCTTCCGCGCTCGCTCGAGCGGCCCCTTTCTTTCTCTCGCCAGGACTGGGGGTGTAGGGGTTTTACCCCCTACGCGCGCACGTGCGCCCCCGACAGTTGCGGGGAGAGGAAGTTACATGCATGCCTACGACTCATGGAGCGCTGCCGGCATACGCATCCCTCGGCTACTGGACTCGGGTCAGCCATTAATGAAGGCAGCAATAAGCGATCAACTAAGGCGACGTGGGAAAACGATAAAAATAACATCTAGGCTGACTCTTGTCGGTTTCATCGCCCGCATACAACCACCGGGTTTTCCCCGATCTTCGTGGCTTTCTCGAATTTAGAGGCAAGCATGGCTACGAGCTATCGGTAGACAAACAAGCAGGCCCAAGTGAATGAAGTGAGCTGCCCCTCTCTCTCTCTCTCTTTCTCCATACCTCTCTCTCCATATCTCTCTCTCTCTCTCTCCTCCTTGTCTCGCTGTCTCGCTCTCCCCTCTCTCTCACTTACTCTGGTTCAGGCAAGTCCTCCAACCTCTGGCAGATCTCGTACGCTTGCACGCTGAGCTCCCGTGCCTCTGCAGGGGTCTCCAGGTCTCTGTTCGGAAGAGGCCGCGGGCAGCTTCAAGCGACCTAGCCCGGGCCCGCTTCCCCGTGGTCTGGCCTCCTGAAGATCGCCGCCTCAAGTCTTCTGGAAAGGAGTTTGGATGTCTGCCGGGGTCAGGGGTGCAGCTTCTGTGTGTATGGATTTCATGGTTCCAGGCGGAGATTCGGGATTTTGGATCATTGCAAGCACTCGCATCCCGAAGCGGCGTTAGCATACAGTTTCAGCTAGCGGATGGCTGATCATTTTGCAGCCCCGGACTAAATGCCACAGCATCTTGGAATGGTTCGCGAAGTTGAAAAGTATTGCTCTGTCAGTGCATTTTATGCTGTGAAGGCGAAGATCTATCGTGTCCATTCCGAGATTGGCATCCGCCTTGGGTTTGGAAACGGGCCAGGCTTCCAAGTCGCATGCATTTTCCTTCTGATTCTATCTGGAATACCACAGAAAGATTCGTCAAGCTTGACAAGACAACGGAATCGAACCAGTCTGGGATCACCACTCTCAAAAGAGGCATCTGCTTCCAGGTGCACAGCAACCTGAGCACCACATCTAGGGACAAAGTTAGAGGAGCTTCCGAATTGGTCAGGAGTGGAGAATGCCCCGCTACGACTACGACACTCGAGGGTTTGTGGCGCAATTTTGCCATCTTGAGTATCTTGCCGCGAAGTTGCGCTGCATTAGCTAGCTACATGTCGCTGATGAAGTCTGGACTTGTGCCTTCACAGCCAGTTGGCCCTACAAACCAAACAATCCATGGGAGTTATAAACCGAAAACTCAGATACCTCAACGCTCGATGCATCCACATCGACTTCGAGGTACTTGGTTTTTCAGGTTTTAGGGTTCCACACGTGCTCCTCGAGCCAGGCTGGCTTAGAAAGCCAAACTGGTGTCCTCTCGCTTTCTCTACGGTTTGCTCGTGGGCTGCAAATGGCCTCCCTAGTCCTCCCAACATCCCCGCTGATCCAGTGGCTGCATCTGGACATGGCACGCCACGGTAAGGACAAGCCCGTGGCAGAGAGTCATGCCACCAAGCATACGTTAGCCCACAGTGTGGAAAGTTCGTTCGGCTCGGCTGGCTCATCCATGAGTTCTTGTTTGCGAAATGGCATACCTCAAAGCCTGGACGTCTCGGAGCAGAGGTAGCACAACAGCTGTGAGGAGTACTTCTCCCCCGAACAGCTGCCAGCTCCGCAAAACACATATAACATGCTATGGCTGCTATGAAGTCACCACTCCTGCACTTCAACGATGTTGTGCGAGCCTTGCTTGGTGGCACCAACGGCCACGGTCCGATGCCCCAGACTGCATCTAGCATTGAGGGGAGAACACCGGTCAAAATCGTGTTTTAGATGTTTCAGTTGCTTCGGTTATTTAGATTCGTGTCCAAACCGCTCTCAAACCTCCTTGTAGTGCTGAAATGTTTTTGCTCCTGTCGCATACGGCAGTGGGATTCAAGCGGTTTCCAGTCAGTGAGGTCCCAGGATTTTCGGAATCGTCATCGTTCAGCTCAGTGAAATGGTACGATGCAGGCATGCGAAAGGGTGATCGCAGTACACAGGAGGAGGGCCAATACGTCAGCCCAGAACTAATGCCGCAGCATGGCACAGTTGCTTTTGGAGCAACGCCATCTTTCGGGGAGGCGCCATAAGCTTCCAGATTACGCCAGGAGTGGAAGGATTTGCAAGCTGGTGTGGATCCTGCACTGACCAACTCTTTCAATTCAACGCTTTGCAAAAAGCACATTGTCATATCTTTGCAGCTTGGGAAACGCCACGATTTCTTCATAGCATTAGTACTGCAGGTTTGCTGATGAAAACAAGCTCGGTGTGCACTTCTGAGCTTTCAAGTGGCGATTTGCAAAGCGAGACGTTGCTCAGGCTCAGCCCTTAGCCAGATGCATGCGCAGAAATGTCAAGATGTGAGATGACGAAGTTTCACATGAAGCTTTTCAGCCCAAACTTGGGGGATAAGCTTGCCACCTGCAACATGGTGACAGCGACAGACAGTCAGAGCCTGGTTCGTTTGGAACGTGCACAAGACCAGTTCGGACAGTGTTGCCGTGCCCGCCCTTCTTGAATAAGCATGCCGGGGTTCAGAACCGTTGACAGTCAAAGAAGACAGTGCTTTGGCTTGTCTCGTTAAGGACAACATTGAACTGCAGGATGTTTGTGTCAAGATTCCTTTTAGCCCGATCCAGAAGCCAATCAATTCCGAAGAAAAAGCTCTAGCCATCGCCCAGTCGGGGACGTGCGCCGGACAAATCTCCCTCGAGCAACCACAACACCGACCAACTTCCGTTCTCAAGCCCTGCCACATACAGTATGACTACAGGAGCTACATTTGCAGATGGCTCCAAAGATAAAAGTAAGGGCAAAGGCAAGGGTCACGAAGAAGCAGGGCTGCTCCTTCTGGTCCGAAGGTGAGAAGTGCATGGTTGGCCGTTCGAGCTTCTGCATTGTGCGATGCGTGTGGTCCCCCCTTTCGCTGTACTTTCCAGAAATCGTTTCAGAGGAGCGCACAACTTGGTCCCATCACTTATTTTGGAAATTCGGTCGTGTGCCCTTCTTGGAATGCTTCAACGGGTGGCAAGGTCATTCTAAAGTTTTCCCGATGCCAGAAAACATGTGTCCAGTTGCCGAGTGTAGTTCTCTTAGCTGGCGACAAATTGGTTCGATTTCGGCTTCTTGGAATGATGCCGGAAAGTTAGCTTGCCAGCGAGGGTATCGTTGTGATAAGTGACTGGCCTGGGGGGGGGGCCCGATTTGCGTCGGGTGGCCGGCCTAAGCGGGGTAGGAGTTTCGGCGGGGTGGTGGTTTTTCGCTTTCGTTGGCGGGGTGGGGCACTGTGGCGNGGTATGTGGGAGTAGGAGTGGAAGGTTGTCGGGCACGGGGGGTGTCTTTGGGATAAATTTCGTGGGGGGGGGGGGGGGGCCAGATTTGCGTCGGGTGGCCGGCCTAAGCGAGTCAGCAGCTTCGTCGGGTCGTTGTATTTCCGCTTCGATGGCTCGGATCGGATCATGCAGCGCAGCGACTATCGACTTTGCATTGAATAGGTCGCTGGAATCACGGATGCATGGGCATGGTCATTCAATGGGAAAGTTTGCGAGTCGCGAGATGGTGTTGCCGCTGGCTGGGGAGTTGTATGACCAGTCGGAAACAGTTACCTGTCGAGCTTCGACAGCTTCTTGATGCAATCCCCCATTAGCAGGTCTTGCGGTACAAGGCTTGCCTGCCATCGCAAACAACCGGCATCCTTCATTGTAGCTCGATTTGTCAGGTGATGGCAATGTTCATTGCATGGCGCGGCCTTACACATTGCGCAAAACAGGTCAGCATCATGCTCTTTGAATGATGACCATACCTGCTAACAGCTTGTCATCCCGACAGCGTCTTTCATAGCCTTTCAATTGGAGGGCATTGGACATGTCTTCGAAGGAAGCCATCGACCGTTAATGTTCAACCAAGCTGTGTACCTGCTTTCAAGTTGCTCCCGCTGGATCGCGGATCAGTTGCCACGGCTATTGTCAAGCGGTGCCAAGCAGGATCGCAGCGAGAAAGGGCCGCGGAAACATCGCCCATCAAGTGTTTTTGAAGCTTCCTGTCAGCAAGAATATCAATGTACGCTGTTTGCATCGGCAACTTTGCAAGCATGGTACCCTGGTGCACTAGGCGGTTCAAACAACTCGAATCGAACTTTGTTGCTCCATGGGCATGATGTTTTTCAGAAACCGCTATGAAGCTATCTGGCTGCACAGGGTAAGCTGAGGGTGGGTTTCCAAATTTGTTGTTTCTGTGCTATACTGAAGTCATTTCAAGCTTGGTCTGCAGACATTTTGGCAAGCAGTTTCCCTGAAGAGGTTGCATGAATGAAGCTTAGGAACATGGCTGATCACGGCTGCTTAGCACAACAGGCAGCACTAACGTCTTCAGCATCTCTGTTCTTCGGCTGTAGCTCATTTAGGTTTGTGTTACAATCCATGTCAATCCTCCTCATGGTGTTGACATCCCGAAACTTCGAACCAGCCAAGCAGCTAACGTTTCCAGAGCAAGAACCTGCGGCGCTCGTCAGTGGAACAATTGGCGCGGGAGCTTGCCACTGGCTGCAAAACACGCTCAACAACAGGTATATTGGAAGAACTCCCGTCGATTCCTGGCCCTCTCAAGGAACGACAAGGAAAAACTGGATGAAAGCAAAGATCCTTGCGAACGGCTGTCAAGCGACACGACGCATCCCTTTGGTTAAACAACCGTCTCCTAAACCCTCCAGCAGCAAATGCGGACCTCGCATCGGCGATCACCTTTGGAGCGAGCTTCGTCCACGGCTTCCTGCCAAGGGCCACGGCTTGGACACCGATTTGAGCTGAGGGGGTGCGTAAGCGGGTCATACGGCTTTAAGAGTTCACGACGTTCACGCACAGTTGAAGCTTCTACTCGACCAGGAACCGTGTTTAAGCCCAGGCCTCCGTGTGCAAACCTTGGCATGAGCCCGCAAACTTGAATGTCTGCCTACAGATCCCTTGTTCGGAAGCTTGAAGAACAAGCGCCGCCCACCCCCCACCCCAGTTGTGTCTGGTCCCGTGCGATGCGCAAGGCACTCTTGACGTCTGCCGCGCCAACCTTGGCCAGGGGTTCGTTGACTCAAGTTGACATCTGCTCAAGCCTGGGAACGGTTTACAGGACGCAGGATGTCACCCTGCCGTGTGCACACCGGCAACCGAGCACTATCCATGCTCGACCGGGCGCGCGCGCACACAGACAAACACACACACACACACTCGAACACCCAGGCATCCCTGGTAGGCTGTTCTCAAGAGTGATATTCACTCAGCAATGAGCTCCAGACTCAGCTGAGACATCAAAGAGAAAACGTTGTGGGAGGTCCCTCAATAGGCTCGGATTTCCTTGCTGGCTTTTAATATCGAAAGAAGCCAAGGGGCACCTGTTACCTTTAACCTGAATCTGGCTCTCTATCACTGCAGACGAAGTGGAAGCATTGCACAGCGAATATGTCGAATGATGGCACCATGCACAGCGTATACTGTCATGCGTCATAAGCTGAATAGATCTGAATAGCAGGTACAGGTTCGTGCGTCCACGAACCCATCACGAGAAACAAGAGCGGTCTTCGTTGTTGCCAGCACTCTTGTTCTCCTGGCACCCCTTGCATTCTTGGAATTCGACTTCTCTACGCTCGGAAAGCAAAGGAAGTAATGCCCGTTGTAGTTTGGGTTCCCCACACACAGACACAGACACAGACACAGACACACACACACACACTCACTCACTGACTGACGCTGACACTGACTACCTAACTAGCTCACCCGTCCCATTGTCGCTTCGGGCTTCGAACAGAAACTGCTGATCATGCCGAAGCGGCCAAGGACTTGCACAGCGTATGCTGGCACTCCTGGAGTGCTCCAGACTCTGTCCGCAGCCTGGGATCAAAGAAACTTACTGGCTTTAAATTTAACTCTTGTGATGCTTCCTGGATTTGGGGGCAGGGATGGGAGCCACTGGCATCGAGAGCACAGCCCGTCGAAACGACTCCGAATTGCCAGACCGCTCCGCCTTTCAAACCCCACGACTTTTCGGGCCACAGCCGAGCTGCTGCTGGAAGATGCGGACACTTTCCTTATCGGAGGTTGACGAGGAGATTGCGTTGGCCTGATTGCCTCAACAACCTCGCAGCCTCGAACCGAACCCCGCCTTAGCTGGAGCGACTGCTTCGCGCGGACGCTCCACCAGGAGGTACCACTTGGCTAAGTAGTGGCCTCGGGCTTTGACCAGACACGAAGTGAAACTCACATCAGACGTCAGGTCAAGAACAGGTCTCATGAGATCGCCTACCCAGAAGCTAGCGGACTGCTCGTGGACTGGCAGCCAAGATGCACTGCCAGGCTAATGGTCCGGGAGTGCCCAGCTTTCTCTGGATGCCCAGAGCTTCCCTGATCGGCAACGGCTCCAACAACTGAACTGTGGCTGTAGGCTTTCTGGAGAATCCAATCCCCAGACTGCTGAACCGGTGCTGGAGGTGTGCAGAAGAGCCACAGTCACAAAGCTCTCGTTCAAGGTTCCTGGAGATGCCAAGAGTCTGTTCGTATCGAAGGCCCTTGTCCAGCGCATCCTTCACAGTTGGTCCATTGCTGATGGCAACGGCGCCTTCGCTCACACGGTGGGCTCTGCGTTCTAACCGAAGGGCATACATGCAACTGCAAGGACAGCTCTGTTCGCAAGACTCATGAATCGTGCAGAATCAGCGAAGACAACTTGGGACCCAAATCTTTGCTTGCCACAGCACACAGATGCAAAGCCCGTGCTTCCTGCCAAGACTGTGGGCAATTGGGGCCGTTTCCAACTTCGCCTAGATTTGCTTACGGAGCCGGTGCACCTTTGACGTTCTTGGAGTTTCATCACTCATCGGGTTCGGGCGGAGAGCTCTTCCTCTGGACATCTGACACACAGCACATAAAGGCAAACTGCTGCGAAGGTTCGATGTACCTCGCTGCACCTCATGAACTCATGAACCACGAAACCCCGAAATTCCGAACCGCGCCACTTGCCAACGGGACTTTGTGCCCTGCCTGCCGACGATCGGGCTCTCGCCGGGCCAGTGCCAAACCGCCCTCGGCAAAGGCTAGCGCCTGCAATGGCTTGAGACATCATGAGACCGCAGGTTAGCGTATTCCATTGAGAGAAGAACTTTAGAAGCGCCAATGCTGTCAATTCCGTGCTCTGAACTATCAGCCCGAGATTTCGCGACAGCCTGCGCATCCTTACACTCAAACACTTAAGGACTTGATCTACAAGGTCTCCTCGATATTATCTCTGCCATAATCAACCCCTCCCTGAGAACACGAAGGCCTGGCCTCACCCGGGTCGTTCAGGGCCAGGGAGGCAGTCGCCAACACGAAATGGGCCTTCACCTCAAAGATCTGACAAAACTTCTACGTGAGTTGGCTCAGAAGCCAAGAGGCGAAACACAACAGGGAGTTGCTTTAACCCCAAACCCCAACCCCATATCTCGTCAGGGTTGGTGGCTCTGAATCACGTCCAGCCGCGTCGAGTCCTATTAAAAGCCAGCCGTCAACGTCATCCGACCCCTCGGTTTGGCCTGGTTCGCTGCATCCCCGAGCTCTGCAAAGGTATCCAGCGCCCGCTTCGCGGCCGCACGAGCCTGCGCGCGGGTTTACTGTAAGTCAGATAAACACCGGTCGGCAAAGCCCACAGGCTGCAAGGAGGAAAGCCTTTGGACAACACTAAAGTGAAACAGATGGAAAGAAACGTGGCTAACCCCTTCAAGATCACAATTTGGACGCCTCACGTTCTGGTTTCACCCGCACCTCTGTCGAAACAGCAAGTCATGGGCCAGACCGGATCGCGCTGGCCTCCTGCCGCTTCTTGTTGCCACGTCGGCCCTCGGGGATCCTGGACCGAAGCGACCTAGGACCTAGGCAGTCCTTTCTGGAAGCTGTAACCCTCCTGGCCTGCGGCTCTCCAACATCGCCTCGGCACCGCAAAGGAGCATCATGGCCTGCAGGAATCTGCAGGAGATTGTGAAAACAACCGGGAACTTCTTCGTGAAAAGACCGAACCTCGCCACGCCGGTCGCCCTTCTCCCGAAAGAAGGCCAGCTCCTCGTTCGCGCGCTTTTCGGCCTTGCCGCAGCAGGCTGTCTCAGATTGGACTGGAGGCAGCCAGTTCGAGCCTTCGAACTCGAAAAATGCAAAGGTTTTCAGAAGCAAACTCTTCTTAGATTTCACCCAAGCTGCCTCTAACCTAACAGACAGACATCTGCGCTTTGGAATCAGAAACGCGCTGGGCTAAATCCAGAATCCAGACCTTCGTAGTCGCAGTCCTGAGTTCCTAGGCCCATAAGCCTACATGCCCATGCATGCCGCACCTTTATCTTGCTGCGGCTGGATGCCCCTCTGGCCCCAGCTACAACGCTGCCGCAGCAGCACAGACATTGCAAGCGCAGTTCACGCATGAACTGCAATAGGATAGACCTGCAGGCGCCAAGCCCAAACCCCGAACTTGAGACGCATGCGAGCGAGTCGTCGCCTCGACGAGTATGGCCTTTTTTTCTGCTCCATCCTCGCAATCGGTACTGTTTGGGATCAAGGGCTCGGGAAAAGCGATCAACTTGTCCACTCGTTCCTGTATGCTCTCAGTTCTGTTTCGGAGGTCCTTGTATCGAGGCTGCTGCGCCTGCACGCGGCAGCAGTTGACTATGACTCGCAGCCTGCAGCGCAAGCACGTACATTCGGTGAAGTGCGTGCTCGCAGGTAGACGATCGGAAATGGTCGTGCATGTCGGGGCTACCAGGTCTGCTATGTGCCTGCACAATCTAACCTGCGAGTGTTCCAAAAAATGCGCGGAGACAAGGGCTGTTGCGTTCAGGAAACCTGCGCCACTGCGCTTCACATCGTGACTGACACGCACGTGTCGGTCTTTGCTTCTGGACCGTGGATCTTAAATTTTTTCAACCAGTATGAATATATGTTCAAGCTAGGCTCGCCTGCGTTCGTTCCTCTGCTTGACTTCCGGCAAGTTTTAAGTCAATGATGATCACGTAATGTCTACATCAGCTACGACGCTTGCTCGTTTGCAAGCAATGCAGCTGCAAGCTCCCCTACTCGTTCTGCTCCTGCGAGTTTTCTTCCTGCAAATCTGCATCGATGGCGGCATGCTGCTCCACAACCACCATGCTGAGGTTCGTGCGCATCCGCTGAAACCTCCCAGCGTGCACGAGCTGGACTTTGGAAAAACTCTTTAAGTAGCGACAACAGACACCGCTGTACACCCCCGACTCGCTCCTCCAATGGGGCTCTTCCACGCTTCGTCTCAGCATGTCCCACACGTTCCCAGCAGGCTTCGGCATAAACTCTAGGACTTGAGAGGATGTGAGCGGTTGCGAACCGTGATCCTGTGAGTATACGGTTGCGTCAGCATTCTGCACGTAGCTCTCTTCGACTCCTTTCGACGGGTTAGGTTGCGGTCCAGAGCCTGGCGGCATGGCCTTTCCACGCTCCTCTAAATCGACCGGGAGACGGCAGACGTGAAAAGAAAGCTGCAAGCCGTTTTGCAAACGACAGTGTTGTTCCTGTCTCAACTGGGGGCCTGGGCATAGTATACTTATCTCTGCTGAGGGGCCCTGTCTCCTTTCTGCTGGACCTCAGTCTTTTGCCCCCAAAAACCATAACGAGACGCCCAAAGCTGCTGAAAGCCTCAAGGTCTCCACGGGTCCGCGCCGCGCTCAGCGCCTCTTCTGCCAAACGCCTCGCCTCAGTGGGAGCTTCAGGAGGGCTTTCTTGAATGAAGTCCACACAAAGCCCGATACGTGCACAGGCCCCAAAACGAAGCCCAAAAGACGTGCAACAGAATTCCTCGGCCTCGGCCGAAGCGGTCAGAGGTTCCCTCTTTCCCTTCCGGGACCTCTTTCTTCTCCCCGAAAAGGGTCCCCAAGTGAGGAGAGTCTGCGTGGCCCCTTGAGCAATTGCTCCAAGGCTGCACTCCATGTCGCTAGGCCCCCTCCGACCCCTTCCCCCCGACCCGCATGCGTAGTCTTGTGAACCTGCTGATTGGGCCCTCGTGTGGAGACTACCTGCGACCGGGCCGAGGCGGACGACGCGAAGCACAGCAGAAGCCATGTCAGAGTCAGAGCCTTCTGGTGCTCCTCCGAGGCCAGGAGGAGGTCCTCTGCCTGCCCACAGCTGGGCCGTATCTTGCTGGACTCACCTCAAGCCTCAAGCTCTCGATCTCGTGCCTGGGCCAGCTGAGGATCCGGCACCCCCATGGCATCTAAGGTGACCTGAAGCTGGGCAGTCAGATCGTGCTGACCGGTACACACCCTCCACTTAAGCGATTCCCAATGCACAGCCACGCCTTCCCTGCAACCGCGTCATCTGCAAATCACAGGAGGCCGCAGAGCCGAAAAGCCGTGCAGAAGTGGAGGGTCTCTTGGCACGGCTTGGACTGACACCCAAAGCTGCACGCCGTGTCATGAACTCGCCTAGTTTCCAGATCCGGCCAAACCATTCGGCTGGCAAGCATCTCAACCAACCACAGTGTCAATCAAATGACTTCTCGAACCTGATGGGCGCAGCTCACAAAGCAAGCCCGGACAAAAGATGCCCTCAGTACCTGCTAGCGCCTCTGTGGCATTCCTCGGTCATCCAGCACAATCCAGCAGGCGCTCATGTCACAGCTATGGTGGTATCACATGCTGTAAACCGAACCGTACAGTCGACAGAATGCCGATCCAAAGCCATGCTGACATGAGCTGGCTGCATCGTGCCTGCCATCAAGGATGTTCAACTCCAAAGCTTCCACAACAAAGGCTGCAACACCCTTACGGTGAGAAGTCCGTGTTGGGCTGAAGTTGTGATCGAATCCGAGCTCCCCCTTTTGACTTTCAGCGAAGCGTCTCCATGGCCGCCGCCGACTCACGGGATGCTCGGAGGTCGCGCACGACGCCATGCCTCAAAGGGATCCGAACAGAGGACGGGTGACGGGGAAGCGACGAAGTAGGCAGCAGGTCATCAAGCTGGGCAAGAAAAGGGCTGAAATTTGCTCATCCTGATGCCTCGGGGTACAGTGGGGATTAAAGTGAGCAACCCAACACCCGTCTCTTATCAAAGCATTGACCATCTGAGCAAGGAAACGCCTCCGCAAGAGAGCATGCAGTCATGCAGTGACGGGACTCTTGGGACTCCGGCTGGCTGTTGCTACGCACAGTCTGTGCCGACCATGGCCTCGCAAGGCGGGTCTCCTGGCTCAGATGCTGCTTTCACTCCGGCTGCACTTTGAAATGTAACCCTTGAAATGGAGGGGGGGCCTGCTGCGCCGGGCGCGGCGCACCGGCACTCGCCTCCAGAGTTTGCTTGGCTTTGCCATGGCGCCATGTGGCCGGGTTCCCAGAACCGGCGAAGGAGATGCGAAGACACTGCACATTAACACCATTACCAGTTCTCTCATTGTTCAGGCCCCTGCAGGACGCACTCGCGGGGCATCGGGTGGCCGTGGCAACAGCCTCGCAGCAATCAAAGGAGCAGCGCCTTTCAAGAGCCAACACAAAAGTTTGGAATCACCTGCATGTGCCTATATGCCTGTACAACTAAGGTGGATACCCATTGGTCAGTTGGTTGCTAAAACCACTTTCCGACTGGCGATTTGGCATAGCCCCAAGCACCGCACTTCCCATTGGCGAGGCTGCTGTGATACTGCGCCGCCGCCAAGTGGACGCGGGCCTGGTGCAGAATTTGCAGCATAAGCAGCGCAGCAGAACAATCTCCAGGCTCTTCATGTATGATTCACATGAAAGTACTCCCATTGACACGGTCTTGTGCACAGTCTTCCCGTCTGAAATGTACGCTGATTTTGGAGCCGACCTCCACCAGGTCAATGTCCCCCACCACAGGCCTGGTGGCCTCGACCTGACAACAGGCTTTTTGGGGTGGAATCTGGAATGCTAGCTGCTAGCTTTATCTTCGAGTTTAATGCTTTACAGTACATTTCAGTGACATGGTGGTTTCCGACCTACAGCTTCCTGGCTGGAAGGGGCCTGCTGCAGATCGTCCCTCCTGCAGAAAGCATGAAGTTTTTAACGGAGACTGCGCCGCAAGAGTGATCAGCTTGATTTGTTCAAGGACAAAAAAGTCGGATGAGAAGGCGGTGCGCGAGTTCATAACGAGCATGAGGCATGAGTCAGGAATCGGGACGCGGAGCAGTTGGGAACATGGACGTGCAAGTCGGGAACAGACAGGGCTAGTGCCAGGAACTGCCTAGCTCTGTTGTCGGGCGGTGTTGTTGTGAATATGCCTGCAAGGCTTTTCTAGGGTGTTTAAAAGGTTTCATGAGTCAGTAGGTCAGGAATATGCCATACAATGTAAGGTTTTACAAGGCTTACAACGGTTTCAATATACAATAATATTGCCTATTCGCTACCTCAGGCACTTGCTTGAGATGTCCTAAGTTTGCTCCGGAATGCTGTTCCTGAGTGTGGGGTGCCCGCGTTCTGCAAACAAGCAGTATTTCACTGGTCATGGTTGTCGAGCATACTGTATCCCGACCTACCTGCCTGACCCTGCCTTCCACCTCTCTCGGGTGCAGGGGCTGTGGCTTGATAACTCGGCCCGGTCCTGTCGTCATCATGTTGCGACATCGTTCATCAGGCGGGCTGGCACTGCGCCACCGGGCAGCACGACCCTTCCAAGTCTTGCCTCAAAGGATGCCCCTTAAACATCACTGGGTCTACACATCAAGCCCTGGTCTGAGACGTTTTCCATCTTTTTCCCCAACATTTGTGGCCACCCCTCCACTCTTCCCTCTGCTCCTGCAACTTGAGAGGCGCGCCGGACGGGCAGAGCTGCAATCAAGTGTGCTTAAGGGATTCCTGGCCTTCTGATGTCTCAGCGCGAGATGGGCTTAGGAATCTCAATGCTGCCACACCACTATGCCTAATCTGCCTCGGCAATGACATTGACAATGCAGCAATGGCTCTCTCAGTCGCAGAAGATGCAAGCACGGCACATCAGCCTAAGCACCTCATGGGCTGCACAACTGAGGACTTGAAGACTTGAAGGGTCCTCGCTCCGCTGGGCGCCGAAGGAGATGGTCGGCCGTACGTGAGGAGGAGGGATGGCCAGGTGTGTCTGCACATTGGGCTCCGAGCAGGGACACGGGACACTGAAAACCACAACAGGGGGCTTCAAGTAACTTCCCTGCTTAGGTGGGTCTCGTTGTGAGCCGAGCGACCAAGATCAAGCTCTTCGGATGATGGCCGGAAGCCGGGTCGAAGCCCATTCGCTTCACGTCCCTGCAAGCCACAAGTGCAGAAAGCTTCCCTCGAATTCGGAGAGTCGGAGAGAGGCCAACCGAAGCTAAGAACTGCGTTGAACTGCTCCTGCAGAAGAGTTCTCGGGGCCCGACACGTCGCTGATTCTCTTGAAGATCGTCAGCGTCTGCAAAGCCCACCCGATCTCTAATGCGCAAAGCGTTGGCACAAAAGGGCACGAAACTGCCTTTCAAGTCCGTGATAGCAAAGGTAGCTGATGAACTTCTGGGGCCTCGTCCGCTGACATCATCCTCTTTCGATCTTGACCTTTGTCCTCGGAATCTTCTGCGCGTTCGAGGCTTCGGAGACAAGGTGGCAGGGCGTCAGTGTGTCTCAGCAGTTGGAAGCCCAAGAACGAGGAGTGTCAGATTCTGGAGTCTGGTAGAGTCACGAAGAAGAAACACCACGAAACGACATCCCTGCTTCGCGGCCTCCTGGCCGTCAATATCCGGGAAGGCCACCATCATAACCTAAGTGGCGTCTGTCAGCTTTCATAATGAGGGCCCAGTCCTTCGTTTGGGGTGCAGGAACTGTCACGAAGCGCGGACAACAGGAAGCTTCAGGAGATGGGTCTGAGCGAAGCGCAGTGGCGTCTACGTAGTAGCGAGGCTGCAGATACCTGGAAAGCCAAGAACATGTGTTGGGGCCAAGGGTAGACACCACACCTGACAATCTAAGTACTGCAGCGGTCGATGCCCTCATGCCCAGAAGAGGAAAGTTTTCAAAGTCCGGCTCAGCCAAATCTCCATCTCTCGGGCCGCAACCCACAACCTCCTCTGAACTTGGAGGCGTCGCCATCTGGGCCGAGTTGGCAAGCTTTCTAGGCCAACTTTATCCAAGCAAACACGCCGACTCTGAAGCCACCCGGAAATCCCAACCTGTCCCTGCTTAGCTCCTTAGCTTCGACCTCCCACGTGCAACTCGAGGCCTGGCACTCCATCTGGCGGGGCCTCTGGAAGGCTGGAGACTGCAAGGTTCTCACAACGTAGTGTGGGCAACTTCGTGATGTGCCCCACTGCCAAGGCGGACCTCTTGTCTCGTCTCCATTTACCGTGCATTATCGTTGTCTTCTTGTGTCCTCGTTACTTGCTGGGGTGTCCGGGACACGGACCGGGTGACCTGTTCATGGCTGCACCTGCCTCGCATGGTCCCTTGTCTCCGTTTCGGTGTCTGCCACTCGAAATCGGTCGTGAAACGGCCGCTTCATGTTTGCCCTGTCTCCCTGATGCTCTCTTTTCCCTTCATGCGTTCCGTGTGTCTATCTTCATGTATCTCTTTTCCAAGGTGACCCAAAAGGGTAGTTTGCTCTTGTTTCTTCTTGAACTTTATCGTTTCATGCGCAGCCTTTGCGACCGTACTTTCGCTTATGTTTCCAAGGGCCAGATGTTGTTGGCAGCTGATGCCTGAAATATGGCTCTCCAACTAGGCAGGATGACGGATGAATGCCCGATACGATAAGACCTTCCCAACGATCAAGACCAAAACAGAACCCGTGCTTCATCGTTTGCTCTTTCGGGGTCGATGCTGTGCGATTCATGTCGAACAGAAGATCAGAAACTGCGTCGTGACTGCTTCGATGTACTTCATGTACTTCGCATGCGTAATTTGCCTGTTCAGTGCTGTATCGTCTCCTTCCTGGCAGGGGTTCCACACGCTGCTGGGCTGCTTTCTGCTGTATCTGTCAGCCTGCAACTCTTCTGTCCACGCAACCATCAGAAGCCATCCAAGACAAAACCGGTGCCCCACCTCTTCCTCTTGCTTCACACTACACGTCCGCCGTGCTCTGCAGCAAAGCATGACGGCCTCGGGCAGGCTTCAATTTTCGTGGCCCCAGGAAGCAACCCTGCGACAGTGCTCGCAATGTGTTCTTCAGACAGCACAGCAGTGAATCATTAGCGCCTGCAGCCGCTTCTTTCTGCTGATCTGCTTCATGGCATTCTGCATCTTGAGATCCTGCCAACGACTACTTTTGATAAGATGCTCAAGCCTGATCACAACTCACAACACTCAGCTTTTACAACCACGATCATCCACGTGGCCGTCAACGAATCCGAGCTTTCGTTCACAGAACTCATTGTTTCGGGGCTTGGCCACATAAATGGCTGCGCACATGACGCGAACGCGACCTCTGCGCGCGGAATGAAGACATTGGTGATTTTTGTCGTCGATGAGCTCAAGAAGCACCGGGTGAGGCCTGGTGTGCTACCTTAACATGGAAAAAGCAGCCTTCGGATCCGCGAGCAGCTTGGAGCAGTAGAAGCACACGCCTGAGGTCGTCTCTGACCCATTTCCCGGAGACTTCTGTGAATCTGCAGAAAACTCTGTCTGTCTCTCCTCACAACGGATGTTGCCACATGCATCCCAGCCACACCGTAGCACGTGGTGCGTGGCCTTCATGAACCCCCAATGATACCTGGGCACGAGCATTGCCAAACTTGGGGCCCATTCTCTGCCTGGTCTGTGCCACCACAGGAAACCATGCCAGCAACAGCTTTTACTGACGCACATAGCAGCTGCCGCCACGCGCGTTGCGCCAGCCCTTCATGACACTCCGCTGCGCTGCTCGCGAAACCAATACCTCGTTTCGGTTGTTGGCTTCAGCGTGTCACAAACTTCAATGTACCTACACAGCAACTCAACTTCTCCTGCAGACCAGAGGAGTGCTGGTCGTGGTTGATTGTTACCATGTGGAGCTCTTCTCCCAGACAGATTGTCCTAGAAGAGTCTGAAGAGCCCAAGACATTCGTGAATTAAACAGCTCAAAAAATCCTGCAGGGCACTTGGCGAAAGGGCAGTGCGCATGGGTCCGACATCAGCAACACGGCAACCTGTCACTTTTTAGTTGCGTTCTTCACTATACTTCTGATTTCCGCTTTCTTGGTACGCTGCAGCCTTCGTCAGCTTGCTCAGCTCCTTAGCTGCCAGCCCTGTGGTGTGGAGGCCTGCAGAAGACTCAATATTTCCAGAGACTGGCGCTTGAAGTCATGCGCAATCCGAATCTGAATGTGAAGGCATGCTTAGATTTGCTGGCGCCTTCTGCGAGTTCCATCGCGGCCTCGGATGAGCTCATATGTGCTTGGAGTGACGCCCAGCTCACGGTCACACTTCTTGCGGCAGCTTGTAGCAAAATCAAGGCGCGTCCGTGAGTGCCAGTGTCAGAGAATATTTGGGAGATGCAGATGTAGGCCTCCTAATGCTGACCGAGTGTCCCTCAAGCGTGCCATATTCGAGGATGTCGGATCGGAGTGGCAAATCACGATCAACATCTGCATGTAAGCAGCCTTCCGAATGCCACGTAATCAGTCGCGTTAACATCTCTATGACCATTATCTGCATCTGCTTTCGAGCGGAGACGAGTCTTGCGTCGCTTTGCAATTTCCGAAGACCAGATGCAAAGGCACTCTGGATGAGCAGCTCCCTTGCAAGTGTACGAAAGCCGAGCTGGTGCATCCGAGCAGCAACCGTGTCAGCAGTGATTGGGCCCGCGCCGGCGTCTAGCATAGCCTGGAGGATGCATCAAGCCAAACCCAAACGTTTTGTTTGTGTGCGGAGCAAGCCCTCGTGCCTTCATGGAGGTCGCATGTTAATGTCATTCAAGACTCCTAAGATAGGCCGGTCAGCTATCGCCTGGTATTGGCTACTGCAAGGGCCTAGCTCAAGTACACCCTGTCTCTGTCCTCTACGATGGTGGCAGCACTGGCAGGGCGCCCAGCCAGCAAGTGAGCTTCCGCATGTGCTGCGTAGCTCTTCCTTGCTGTGCGGAGGTTTCTTCAGATCGACAGCACTGTTCAATTGCAGCAACTAGGCCGCCGATCAAAGAGAGCGATTGCTGGTTCCATCCGGAATGCGGGTGCACGTCTGATCTCAGCGGCCCTAAAATCATCAAGCGTCGACAGAACCTTGCGGAATAACGGTGTAATCCATGCCCTCTGCAGATCTCTGCTGGTCTCGACTCCGGCACCGCTGAAATGCCCATATCCCTGTCTTCCAAGCCACGGCGTGGGTCGGACGTGGTGGCTGCACACGAGAAAGTTCCACAGAAGATCTGCACGCTCCCAGTCCTTCGAGTCCGGTTCGATCGCGTGCCCCGCTCGTAATTCTCAAACTTCACGGAGGAAAGCGAGGGTGGAGGGGGGCGTGGGTGACAAAGGAGTTTGCGAGTTTGCGGTCTGCAAATCCAAGACGCCCCGAGTTATACTCTGGACAAATCCTGCACTACAAGCTCTGCTCTTGTACTCTACTCAAATCTACGCCCCTTCTCAGAGTGCCGTGTCGAGCCTTGCGGTTGGAGACCAGCGTGAGGAGCTCCTCCAGAACCTTGACGGCGGGCTTATCAGAGGCCCCTACACCGATGCATGCATAAATACATGTATACGCTAGCGTCTGGTTTGCCGTCCAATGTCTGGCCAAATTTGTCGGTATCAAAGTGTAGACAACGCATTGGCTGAGCGTGGTGGTGGTGGGGGTCTTAACGGCGTCGTGTTGGCTGTCTTCCGAATTTACGTCTTCCTTTGTGAGGCCTTGCCCTACCTCGTTTCGGGTAGCCATGTTGTCATGGATTTGATCTGTGATGGTGAGGGTGGCGGTGATGATGCATTTCATGTTGTAGGCCGTGTTGTACATAGCGGGCGCATCATGATGCTGATGATGGTAATGACTGTTGTCCTTGTCGGTCTCCTGTATAAGATGCCCGAACCCCTTCGCCTGCCTCATCAATCCCTGACTCCGCGCTGAACCGTAAAAACCTGAAACCAATTATCCCAGCATAGATCCCCAAACAGTGATAGAGCCGCACGCCGACCACGACCACGACGACCACGACGACCACGACGACCAAGACCAAAGAAGACCGCCAAGACCGCCAGGACTGCCAGGACCACCACGACACTACGACATATGACGACCACCACGACCATCGAGCAAACCACGAGATCCCGAGGAGACCCGAAAAAGACACTGGCGGGATTCAGGTGCACAGGCGCTAGGTTTTCCGCGCCGCATACAATATACAATCTTCACTGTTGAATGCACAGATACTATACAAATATGCATACATATCATCTATATATATATATATATATTGTATATGCTTCTGTCGAAGTAGATGTACACGTATGTACTGTGTGTGTATACAGTTACACATACATACATGTACATATATATATATATATACGTGTGTGTGTGTCTGCATGTGGACTATCTTATGTGTGTGTGTGCATGTGAATTACCTGTATGTGCATGTGTACGTGCATATTAATGTGTATATATACATATACATACGCATCTATACATGCATAATGCATCTGCCTACGCACAAAAACCGATACAGTTCATATACATCTATAGATATGTCTGCTATAGAGAGTCATATATGTTAGGAGCGTACAAGTGAATATATGGTAGAAGTGAAACTATGTAATATAGATTTTATATATATATATATATATATATATATTTACATACACATATATTGTGAAAATAGAACTATGCCTATGTCAATAAAAAAATGTATATTTTTTCTTTATGTATTTATTTGTATTTATGCGATATACAATCTGCTACATACTATGTATAACATCTCGTATATTACACATTCCACACTTTTTAAATACTGCAGGTGTTGTGTTGGTTGTACATCTTCATACACAAAATGAGTGTTTAAATAAGGCATTTTCATTAGTCAGTCGTATACCATATATTACGTACTGCTTGCTGCATGTTGTATCTTACATATCACATCTTGTCTAATGTGTAGTATGTACTATGCGTTATACTTGCATATTGTATGTTAGGTGCTCCTTATTCTTAACCTGTATACTACATATTACACAGCACACATTATGTGAAAGTTGTAGAAAAAACGTATTCTACAGTATGTACTGTACAATATGCATTAGAGTAGTTTGCTATGTACAGTATGTTATATATTATCTACACTATAGTAGTATATACTACAAAGCATACATGGCCGAGTTTTTGGTGTGTATATATATATACATTACATACAAAATTTCATATATAATATAGATGCTGTGAGCCTATATTACATGTGTTGCTCTCAACTGTAATGTCTATCAGAGTCTATCATACATATATATATATAGACATATATATGTACATGTGTATACATTAATATATATATATATATATATACACTCATTATGCCATTATGCACCATGCACTAACTATGTGATGTGTATGCCGTGTTCTGTTGTATCCTGTGTGTATGCTACGTGTTATATAGGATATACTTTGTATAATGTATAGGCACATCATATATTCTGGATTGTCCGACTACTGTATGCTATATGCTATGCTGAATAATGGATGTTCGGTTTGGTATGTTATATACCGTACATAGCAATGATGATACACCACACGTTAAAGGCTCTCTACTGTATAATATGCTACGTATGGTGTGAGGTACATTGCATGGTTCACTTACGATATTCATTGTTTAATCATCTTAGTATTGTACATATTCATTGTAAAATACTGCGCTGTTGAGAATATGTTGAACAATATAAGTTGAGAACTGTATGGAATATGCTAATATGCTGTATATGCTCTATGACGGCAAGTGTATATGCAACCTGCATCTGTTCTGTCATTTCGTTCTTCCTCCGGTATACCCATGTTTGTACTCTTCTGTAATTTACCTCGCTGTATCATATATGCTAATTCATATCATGTCATATTGTACTATACAATCTCCAAGACTGGCTGCGGCATATGACACTGTATTCTAGAATATAATAATACTTCAGCACATTGCATGACACAAGTTACATGTTTACTCAGCTATATATTGCGCTAGATTATAGTGCACAAGATTAGTTTATACCAGAAAAAATTACATTACTGTGCGTAATATGGCATAGCAAAGCGTTTTGTGTAGTGCGGTATGGTATAGCATAGCTGTTAGTATAGCTTCTTATACATATGTAGTAATAATAACATACATCTGCGCAGGCTCTGCATTGGACGTGCGTGGTTTTGCCGAGCAGACACTGCCGAACCCCTGCCAAGACATGAAACGGAAACCGAAACGTTCCTTCAAGAAGGGACCTCCTCATTCGGCGTCAGCCCGTCCTCGACCATGTCCTGGAGCTCTGCTTTGAAGCTCTGAAAGACTGTGCATAGAAAAGACAGTCCATGCCCGCACGCAGGAATCCTAGATGCTCAGGGCTGCAGGCCTGGAGAAGCATGCCGTCCACAGCATCGTATCTACGATGCCACTCGAGTATGCTCAGCATGGCGAGGTACAAGTCTACCGTCCTCGGCACCTCGGATGGGTTTGGCTCTCCCTGGACCAGTTTGGCATCTGACACAGACAAGGTCAACATGGTCCGGACATGGAGATGCATCAACACGTTCCAAAGCTCCTGAACAGAAGATTCCAGACCCAGGGGCCGCTTGAGCCTTCGCCTGGTCATGAAGTGTGGAATTTCGCTCGTCTTGTTCTTTCATACTTGCATGATTTCTGAGGATCGGGATCCGCATCGCGGGTGCGACAACTTTTTACAAGCAACCTAGGACAACAAGCTAAGCTACCAGCTTGCATCGAGGACCATGCATGTGTATCACCAAGACCACGGATAAGCAGCAAGCTATGTCAGCTATGTATACACTGCAGGATTGGACGATATGCACCTGCTCCCAGATCTCCTCAGCCCAAACCAGCGCAGTCGGGCTCTGCACGGCATCCTTGCCCCAAGGGCTGGGACTGCGGGTAGACTAACCATGGTATCCAAAGCCGCTGAAATCCTTTGAGGCTGCAAGCAACCATCGCACCTGTATGCGAAACCCCTTTCTTACAAGCAGCATAGAATGCAGTTCGGCAAAAAAGCATGTATGATTGCGAGGTGTAAGACAGGTTTCCAAGTACAGCACCCTTTCATCACTGATCTGTCAAAGCACACACAAGAGCAAAGCCGAAGCCAGGGCAGTGTCGAAGTCGGCACAGGCTTCTCCTGCAATGTGAAAGCTGCGAACGTTGAGCTGTGTGGTCCCAACGGCACCAGGCTAGACTAGAGTTTGTGAATCAAGCCTTACGCTGTTTCTACGAAGTTGGACCTGCAGTAGTGGTCCCACCCGCTTGCTTTTGCGTTTGACCCAAATTATTATCACTCCAGAGTCCAGACCATGATCCGAGCCTTCTCGCCAGTGTCCAGCCCACGCTTGCCACAGCAACCGCGCTCGGTCCAGGACCTCTGGCTGGCGCATGGCGCCAGGACCCGACAGCCAGGCTTCAGACTGCTACAATCACAGCGACCACAAGCATCAGGTTCTGCTATAGCTTGTTGCGAAACCTGATTGTCTTTGTGGAGATTTAGTCATCCGGCCCCTCTGCCTCAGCGCATTTGGCTGTACGGGCACCCCGCTGCAAGCGCAAGCCTGTCAGGCACCTGCATGTAGTTTGTGACACAGAGAAGCGCCTTTCCCTTTTGGCTCTAACAGGGAGATCAACGCATCAACATTGCGCAACGACACCTATGCCTTCCGTGAGATTTGCGAGGCTGAGCCTTATCCAAACAGACTGGACTTCTGCATCAGGAGTCGAGCAAACGCCTTAACAGGCAAACTTGCGCGGGAAAAGGGGAAACATTAACGTTGTCGAGATGCCTGACAGGCATAGCAGAAAGCAAGGAGTGCTACAGTGTTATCTTGCCTTTTCAATGATAGCGGCACCCTGGAGTTACTTTCGGCTGTGCGCGTGACGCAAGGCCCGACTAGATCTCCAGTAGTTTTGCCTCGCAGCGGCGTTGCAGAATCCGCTGACCACCGGGGCCGGTATCCTCAAACAATGCTCCAACGTGGTGTTCACGAGCGCCACATCATTACCAGGAGACTACATGCGTTTTCACTGGCAAGCACTTCCGTGCTCTCGGGCTTTTGACAGTTTTGCGAACTTAAACTAATGGAAACACAAGAACACTGTGCGCTGGGGGCCTAGGTCCTAGGTCTTGGCCACATCGAGGCGTTTTGGATGAGGCTCGGGAGTTGAAGGTCTGAGTGGATGTGACGACGGCTCGAGCATGGGGATGCTCTAGGATCACGGATGTGTTCTGCATGGACGTTATCATGGAAACGGTGACGGGCGTCATGTTTGCGACATGCGGGCACCCTGGCGGGGTGCGCCCCGGTTCATGGACAGCCCGTGAGAGCCTCAAACATGGGCGGCAGCGGACCCCGTTTCCAGTTGGATCCGTCATGTGCCCAGTGGCTCACGCTCGGAAGGCTCGAGGTCTTGCATGGCCGCTTGAATCGCGGTGACCTCGTCCTCAGATGCTCTTCGGGCAGCTCTTGGGGCAGTGAAAACGAACACTGCCGATACAAAAACGAAACAACAACAGCGCCAGCCATCGCAGCACCGTTCTTCGTCGGAGTTGGCCTTGGGCCTTTGGACCCTCTTGGGAAACCCAACAAGACTCCAGCCACTTGCGCTGCCCACAGACGTGCAGAAGCCGACTGACCGCTGCCACATCCACCGACCTGCAGTCCACTGCAGTCCACCAGCCCCTCCCCCCTCCCCCGCGGCCGCAAGAGTTGCTGTTAGCGGTCTAAAATGCACCGTCAGAATCTGAAGACTCAGGCGGGCCACCCGCGAAGGGCCGTATGCAGCTCTGGCAGCACGTCGCCACGAAGAACGACAGTGGCTCGCGCCTGTCCATTCTAATTTCGGCACCACGTTGGGAGTTGGACCGCATTCAGCTTAGCTTTATCCCTTGTGCAGGAGGCATGAAGAGGACTCACGGCAGTGTGCGCTCTGGGCGCCTGTGTGCTTGGGTAGAGTAGCAAGCTTCTTGCGCACAGATAGTACGGTGGAGCTTGGCTGGATGCTTCCGTGCCTCCACTGGCGCGGTAGCGGCCCGCGCTGTGCCGCGATGTCGACAGAAGGGCTTGGCCTACGTTCTCAATCAGGAAATTGTTGAAATCTCAGCCCATCGAACCAAATGCGAGCACTGGAGAGCAGGCAATCATACAGGACTGTGGCCCTACCATTCCCTCCCGTTCCGGCCGCCAGAGCCACTGCGACTGCGACAGGCACAGCATGAGTAAAGTGCGGCGATGTCGAGCTGCACGCCCTCAGGTAGCACGGCTTTCTGAAGGCATGCATGAGGCAAAGGACTATGTTTTAGCTCCTCACCTCTGCTGCACCGGCGGCTGAAGCGGCTGCAGCAGCGCACTCGGCAAGGAACTTCGGAGTGGAGGGGCCGGCCACATGGCTGCGCAGCCGGCGAGAGAAGTCTCTGACATTTCGGCTCTGCTGCTGAGCACGCTTTTTGGAGCTACACTGGTCCAGCTGCAGAACTTCAGGCAGTCTTATGAGAGCTTGGAAGGCCGCAGTTTAAGCTGACTTTATGTAGGAAGAAATCAAGCAATCAGTTGCATGCTGGGCAAGATAATCAAGATGCACCTGTCTGAGTGGAAACTCGCCTGCATGAGTTGTCAAAGCGCCAAGGCTACCAGCCGACAAAGCAAGGTGTCGTCTCTGGGGAATCTGTCAGAGTGGAGGTACAGCAGGTCAGCGTCGGGACTCCATCCCGAATCCCAGGCACAGTCTCCGTTTTAGCATGTCGAAGGTGAGACTATGAAACTCTCTGCACCAGGTCGCCTTCCTAGACACATGGGCACTGCAAGAGGGCCACACCACGAACGATCCATCCTGGAGCAGTAGCCAGGGTATCTAAATCTCAGCACGAGGCCTGCGGGACGAGGCCGGGATTCCCTCTTCAACCGGCAAGCTCAGCTCTCAAACTGAGCCGTGGGAAGCTGGAACAAGGGCATCGTCATCGAGAACTTCCTCGCGCTGCACTCTCTTGGACTCCTCCGGCAGCCCCAAGGTCGGCACCCCGAGCCTGCTACGGACAAAAGTTGTTGGGGTGGCCAAAGCCCTCGCGGTCCTCCGAGAGCATCATCTCTCTGGGCAGTCTGCCACGAAGTAGGTGCTCATTGCTCGCATGAAGCGAGCGGCATAGTCCTGTGCAAAAAGATCTCGAAAAGGCGCTCCCGACATTGCGTGCCTCTCTACCTAGTGGACATGTCCAATCCTTGGGAGCGATGATTGTGGGCTGCTCCGCCGGCGTCGGCGCCAGTGCAGTCTTCACGGCACTTTCAACCTCCAAATCTTCTAAAAGAAAATGGGTTGAGGTTGCTGTGAGCGTTTAGCAGTGCCATAGTGCACATCACAGACAGCCGAGAGGCCTTCTTATCAATGGTGAAGGCACGGAGATAGTCGATCATGCCTCAAACTTGGCGAGGCATACCACCCCGAACCCAAACCGTGCATTGCCCGGCAAAAAACGCTCCAGCCGACCAGCTTCGATGAAAAGTTTGAGAGCAGTCACCGAAGATTTGTCACGACCAGTGGCCCAAGATCAAGCGGCCCGCAGTTGCCCCCGGCTCTGGGGGGACCGCTGCCAGAAGCAGGGAGTAATCCTGCAGAAGCTGCAGTGGGCACCGAAGTCAATGCAAAAAGTTCCGTTCTGAGTTCTGACAAGAACTCTATTCGGCTTGCTTCTGTTTGACTCTGCAATGATGCAAGGCCACGTGTTGCCCATGCATCATCTATCTAGTTTATCTGCCACGCACACGACATGTGCGAAAGTGTCTCAAACTTTTTTCCAGGTCTGGTCTCAGACTTATGGCAGGCAGTTGTGAACCTTGCTGCGCCGGAAGTCAAGCTGCTGAGTTGGCTGACATGAGAACATACCACCGTGCTTTGACAGCACTGGAGCAGCTGTCTGCCCCTACCCTGCCTGGAGCCCAAGGCCTCATCAACTTCGCGACACTCCACATGACCGGTGTTTAGGGCCGTTTAGGGTTTTGGGCAGTCCATCAAATCCCGGGTCGAGAGAAGCGTGGTGTCGTTGAAGATTGCAGCTTCCAGGTATGTAAGGTCCTCGGCAGGCAGCAGGAATTAGCTTCGTCACGAGGATGCTCGCTTGGTCAGCGTAACCGTGTCAAGCAACTGGCATGTTCCAATCACCCAAGTCTTCGTGTTTGTGTTGGGGCCAAGCGGAAGCTTGTACAAGGACTCCTTTCCTTAAGCGGCAGTCCCATTTAGCCTGTTTGCAGTCCAATAAGACACATGACATGACGTCAGTGCCGACAACAATCGATACCGGAATTACTCCGAACATTGTCCGATGCATAGTCCCAGCATGTCCGATTGTCGCATCGAGGGAAACTTAGAAAAAATCTGGCGCAAATATTCCTCAAATGTGGATTCAGGTCGTTAGCGGCATTGCCCTCTTCAAACGAATCTAGCCCCACAGTGCGGCGGGGAGGCAGAGGGCACGAGGCACAGCGGCTTGCCTTTAGTCCACTCCCGAAAGTTCCTTGGCTCAGTAAGCTACGAGGTCGAGCCTTCAATTGACCATCGTGACAACTGGTTGTGAATACAGATCAGACCACGGCGCGCTAGCAACAAGGCGAACACCCAACAACTCCGAGGTTCTGGTCCCAAAACACCTTTCCCGCCCTGTCGCGCTCGGTGTTCTCATCCTCAGGGGCCTTTGAAAGAGGTAAGCTGCTTCAGGCAATGCAGGTTGCATATGAAAAATTGCAACTATTGGGCTGCCTTGGGCCTTGGGGTGGGCAAGTGGGGTGGGTGGGTGTCCTGGCTTTTCGTTTGTTTGGGTTGGCTCCGCAATGAACAAAGTCTGCCGGTGGGGTGCAAGCTGGTAAAAGCCGGAGGTCAGCAGCACTGCCTGACTGAACTCGCTCGAAGCCTGATGCCTTCAGTAGTACCCTGCTGTGTAGTATTCTCAGAATTGACGGCTTCCTTGCAATCACTGCTGTCAGTCTTAATACTGTCGCAAGTATCACAGCACCTGCCGTAACATCAAATCACCCCAGTTCTCACAGGTCTCCACAACCTTGGTCATAGAGCAGGCGCGTGGCCCTGCTGCCGCTTGGAGACTCCTGGGCTTCCGGCTCCTCCCCGAGATCCTGCAAAGGTTCTTGGAATCTTAGAGACGCAAGAGTCATTTCATTCACGATCAGCAAGGACCCAATATCGACCAGAGCAGCGCCTGCAGATGTCTACACTCACAGAATGGCACTCGAACAGTTGCACTTGCCTTTAGCCAGTTGAGCCGTTGAAGTTAAACTCTTGGACCAGACATCAAGAGTTTGTCTATGTTGTCGGTTGCGGTGGAGGTGGGAATTGAGAACTGGTTAAGATTTCCAGCCTCCCCAGGTCACTTAATTTGTGCCAACCACTAGGCTGTTGGCCAAGGTTTGGGGAGCCCCCGACTGGCATTGTTTGGCTTTCTCGATGAGGGTGTCAGGAACGGATCCCCCCTCCCTTCATCCCGCTGTCAAACATGTGGGTCTCGTGTTTGTGTTTGCAGAGATGCATCGCCGGGGCTCAGCCGATCTTGACCTACCGGCTCAACATGGGCCTGAACCCCGTAAGAGGTCGACAGTTTGCCTTCAGTACGACGGCACACGCAAGTGCCCGGAGTCTGGAGCAGGACCGTGATCTTACGCACTGATGTGCTGTAAGCACTTTGCCAATCGCCCGAGCAACAGAAGAAGCGTGCAAAACGTTGTAAGACCCGGAACACTTACGACCCCAGGCTAAAACACGGCACATTCCCCGCCGTGGCTTGCACACGTCGGTTCTTTCCAGTGCCCTTGAGATCGAAGATGAAGGCCCAGGTGCCACGAAGGCCTTTGCTGCAGGGCTTTGGATTTGAGAGCCTGCGCTGATGCTCAGATCTTAAGCGGCTTAGATGTACCACCCCCAAGGCCAGCAGTGTGGTTGGTCCATGCGTCCAAGGTGCTATATCGAAGGTTCTGCTGCACCACATAATAGCCTGGGTGTGGACGGGCGGTACCGCAGAAGAGAATCCGAGAAACCCAGACCAAGTCGACCCGTGAGTTTTTACAGTTAGTCATGCAGAAGCGACCCACGCGTTTGCCAACTCAGGGGGGAAGGACCGAAGAATCCCAAAAGTACGTATGTGGGCAAAAACGTTTAGAAACTACGCCACGGCAAGTGCCTCGCCTTCATATCAACGAATGTTACCACCACACCGAAACAACAACGCTGTTTCGGTTAAAGTTCAGGGTAACTTGAAAGTAGTACATCTGAGGGATTGGCAAGGCAGGCTAATCAATGCAATACAAGAAACTTCAGAGCCGCTACCAGTCGCAGAAGAAACACGAATCATGTGAAAGAGCGTTGTCGCTCCTTGAGAAAGGAGCTCAAGGCTTTGAGAGGGAAAGACGGAAGAACAAGGATAAGACGAAGTAGAAGTTCGAGAGCAGGAAGAAACCATGGGCAGATTCAAGGGTATGCGAGGCAAAGCAGCCAACCCTCTGTGATTCGTGACTCTAGTCATGCTCTTTCCCATCTGGAACCCATGGTCCTACACTCGACCCAGCGAGTAGGGACCCGTCACAGGAATGGATTGGCTCGATAAAGCTTTCCTTGGAGGCCAAGGAGCCTTTGTAATTCTGAGATTTTTTGGTTGCGGAGACAGAGAAGAGCCCAATAACCTGCGTCAGCACCGAGGGCCACTTGTCGAAAAGCACCTGTGAAGGGGAAGATCATGCTAGCTCGTCATCAGCTCTCAACAAGTTCCACGGAGACAAAGCAGACAAAACTCGCTACATACGCCAAATCCTATGTAGGAATGTAGGACACGACCCCCCGTGAAAAGACCCACTCCACTGGAGACTCCAAACCCGAGCCTTGTCGAAGTACCAGAAGAGGTTTTCGGCCTCGCCTTCCATGCGGTCCCGGACCGAGACCGACTAGCAAGTATCAGTCTACCAGAGAGCCTTCACACCATAAACCCTGATACCCTTAACAGGCCTAAATGTGAAACCGAAACGCAAAAATCGAGAAGCGTACCCGCAGGCTTACCGAGCGGCTTGTCAAAAGGGGGCACGTTGCTCCTCTGAGGTGGGACCCCTGGGGCATCGTCGTGTCTAGTTGAGCCTCCTTGTCCGTTGTGGTTTCTCACTAAGCCCCAAAAAGCCCTCATACCCTTATGACTTCTGTCGCCTTAACACCCCAAACTCTCAAATTCTGCCGCCCAGAGCTGTCGGAAATCAGGACGAGCTGCTGTTCAGCTTCTTGAACTCAGACTCGTTGATGGCTTTGAGGAGGAACCGCTTGTCGTGGGACATGAGAAACGTGGCACGAGACTTCCCACCAGATGTCTGAATCGGATTACCTTTCCATCATGCCGCTGATTGAAAGTGTCAAGCCCGAGTCATGTCTGAAATGGCAGGCTCCACCACATCGCTACTCTCATGAAACTGCTGATGCTGAGCTTCGCAGAAGCACCTGCAGGCTGCATACTCGTGGAAGCTCAACACCACGACAGGCCAAGTGACAATGCTGCAAAGATCGGACGAAATTCAGATCGTCGCCACAGATCCAGTGGCGCAGTGCGTGGTAGTGAGGGGCGAAATGGATGGCTACGTGGTACCTTCGCCAAGGTTCTGGTTTGCGGTCATGGCATGATCGGGTCTTTGACAAGACAAAGATACACCGGTTCACAGACTTGAGGTGGCAACAGATTCTACCGAAACAAACACCTCAAAGGTCTTAGAGAAAACAAGCGAGGCTTACGTGAGGCGCCCTCTGGCAGCGCTGTCCATTCCCGGAGCAAAGCTTCACTCGCGGCAGTCCCTCCCCTACTTTCCAAATGGCCGTCCGAGCTTCTTTGCCTGCTTGTCCTCGAAATCTACCTGCCCGGAGTGCAGGGTCGGTGGGATTTCGAAAATACGTGCACCCGAAATTCGTCGAGATTGCCTTCACAGGCTCTTTAAGCACGGGAGTGTTGAGGATGGTCCGCAGTCCGGCATTGTCCATGTCCTGGAGCAGGCTTGGTCGGGGTCTTTTTCGGGGCAGACCTGTCGGAGTGCGCAAAACGTGCGCAGAATTTGAAACGGACTATAGACAAGAAAGGGTCCCGACGATGTCCTGCTCCCAAGAATAGCGAATCGCGTTCGGCAGGTCCTGCACTGAAGCCAAGAGCTCGCGATTCTGTCAAGACTATAGAGCTTGAGCCGAGCTGGGTTACTAAGGCACCAGGTTTGAACTGCAAATGATTGAGTGTCGAAGTCGGTCCACTCACATCTCATGCGTGTTGCCAACCCGTCCTGAGGTCTCTTCCATCTCTTGTCCTTGAGCACCCCCATGGCCGAATCTGAGAGAGTCGGGCGAGCCTGTGGAACGACAAGATGGCACGACACAGCCCACGGCGCATTGCGTCACAACACGGCACACACTGATGCCATAGGTCTTTACTGCGAAGATCATCGAGGTGTTCACAAAGGGACGAATTCCGCCACAAGACACGAACAGCGCCGGGCCGGGGACTGCTTGCCTTTTGCTTCGGCAATGCGTATGACTTGCATGACTGGCTGTGGCATTGCATCACTTCAGTCTCTGCCGCGACAGCCAGACTCGTAATTATGGGCCTTTCCGCTCCCCCCACCCCCC
>BGNK01000160.1:42765-185270 GCA_003297005.1 Symbiodinium sp. clade A Y106
GAGGGCGGCGGACTTTGGGGAGGATTATACAGCATCAGCAGCATCATCGGGTGCTTGGTTTTCCCTTTTGGGGGCGTGGAGCCGCGCAAGCAAGCCATGCCGGGAGCGTGTCGTTAAGGGATGTTAAGAACGCACGTGACTCCGCAGCTTCCCGATGCCCAGTCTGTCCTCGGACTCGATGGTGGAGAGGCAGATCAACACACTCCGGATGAACTCCGCAATGTACTCCTGCAACGCCTCCAGCTCGACCAGCACCTAGCAAGAATGCCTCTGCCCGAGGCTTCAGGTGACCTCTGGCCCCGAAGCGTTCCTTGTTTTGAAGGTACACGCAGCAAAGCCCTGAAGCATTCTCTTCCGTTCTGAAGCAGCAGTTCCAAAGCTGAGGCACCGTGCAGAGCTGCTCTGGGGCTGCAGGCACGGATTCTGCACCCTCCGCGCCCTGCTCTTCACCGGGCTTCTCCTGGCCATCCTTGTCGGGTTTCGGACTGTTCGGGTCGTGGTGGGCCCGTCCCAGCTCACTCCATCCCCGCAGTCCCCAGCTTTCTGCAAGGCTTGTGCATGACGAGCCCGGAAACTTGATGGAGATACAACCAGCGATCCTGACTTGCATGGTCTTACACACTTAGGTTTAGTAGTTTATTAGTCCGGCTGCTGAGATGCTGCAAGGAAAGAACAGCTATGGCGACCTTGCCAACTGGCAGGACCCCATGACTCACTGGCACACAGTGGGACAGCTTGCTGAGCCGGATCGGTGCTGTCGGTTCTACCATTCGGTGGCAAGCAACGCCGCGTTTTAAGACGAGATGTCTTAGGACACCGCGCTAAGGCCATGCGGGCTATGCACGCAATTGATTCCGTGAGCACTCCAACAGCACTTTGCTACAGCAAGATCATACCAATACCAGTCCCCTCGTGCAGAACACCATGACACACCCGGCACATCCTCCCACAAACAAGCTCGCGATGCGCACGATTTGACTTGCGAGGGGGGCTGCAAGTCGACGCAAAAAATGCCATCTTTAATTGAATGAGCGCTTTAAGAACCTGGGTCCTCTTCAAACCGATATCCCCCTTTGGTGCAGTCCGAAATAGTCCGAAAGTGCACCAACCTGTTCGTGAGCTGCCCATGTACGCAGGTGGAACATCCTGCCGCAGCTAGCCTATGAGGAAACTGCCCCTATTCGTGGAACATCGCAGCAGCTGCTACAAGCAAGCTGGTGTTCGTTGATGAAAGTCTTCCTTTCGGTCACACATTAGTCAAGGCAACCGCTCTCTACCCACCGCGGCTGCAATCCCCGTGACTGATATGGACAGATGTGCGTGTGTCCGCTGCGATCGTCAATAGGGTTGGGACGGTTTGCGGTTTTAATGCTCCGCATCCATGTAGGGCTGTCTTTTGGATCGGGCTCCCACCCGCAGCTGCAGGCTACCGCCTGTTGTCAGCGGAACTCCAGCTTGACTCCAGGGCTGCGTTCTTCATCAGCTTTCATCGCGAGGATCTCGTTTGGCAACATCAGGTTGAGCTCCCTCTTTGATGCCGAAGTCCGTGCAATCGACGGCAGGGTCTGGAAGAGCTTCATGCGGTAGGTCTGCACGAGTCGCGTTGACTTCTGCGAGTGATGCTGGCACTGCTCTCTTTCAGCTCAGCGATCTGCATGCCGGGCACCAGGCCTTTGATTCTGGCTCTGCCCCGACAGCTGCGAAACACAGCAGGAGAAGGGAGCTTCTGCTCCTGCCTCCTGACTTCACTTGCCTTGTGCCCTTGAGCAGGAATGCTGCAAGACACACACGACGTGAATCTACGCAGCAAGTTGCATCTCTCACCGAGGTTCCGTGGCTGGCGCTGGAAGGAATAGCCCCGTCGCCGCATCCCAGAGAGGTGCATGGGGGCTGTTGAGCTGCCATAGCAGCACGGCCTCCCACCTAAGCAACCGAGTGGCGATGCGCAGCTCTATTGCGAGACCTTGAAACCCTGTGGTGCTTTGTAACTTGCAGGCTTCGGAGTGACATGACATACTTGACACAGCACTGTATGACACCCAAATTCGGCCGGCACTCGTTGGACTCGCCCTTGCAATGCGTTTGAGAGTCTAAGCTGTGAACCGAGATGCTTAAATCCCAAGAACAACGTGGGCCGCTCCGGACTGCCGCAGAAGAGGATGTGGTCCTGGGCTGCCATGCGCTGGCATCTGCGCAGATGCACATCTGGTTACATGGTTGTTTGGACTGCAGAAACGGGATCGAAAAAACCTAAGCCTGCCGAACTTAACCGCGGCGAGACTCTCGAAACGGCACGTGTGTGCAGGGAGTCCCAGGCGGGGTGGGCAGCAACTTGGATGCCAGAGGTGAAAATTCGGACGTGGTGTTGTGCAAGAGAATGTCCTCCCAGCTGGCAAGGATTTCGACTCGGTGGGAAATGCAACGAAGGGAAGCGTGGAATCATGCCGGACGGAACTGAGACTGAATGCCACAACTATCGGCTCACGCGGCGATCACAGATGACCTCCCAGGCCCCCGCAGCCAGGGCACTGATGGGCACAGCAGACTCCATCCCCCACTGCCCACCCTAAGCTTCCTTCGTGAAGCCAGCCAAGCAAATAGCCATCTACTTTGCTCGTGGGCAAAGCTACGCTTAAATCCTAAACTAGACCCCAAACCTTAGCTTTGGAAGGCCCTGTCCAGGAATTTGGACATGGAGTGCCAGCTGGCCGACTCGGAAAGGGCGCTCCGAGGAGTGACCTTCCCAGGTCACATTGAGGCTTGGGGTCTGTTGGGAATGACCCAAAGCACTCACCCAACCAAACGCAAGCCTGAGAAGCCTGGGCTCTAGTTTCAAATTAGCAAGTTCTCACCTGACAGCTGCACTTCCGGCAGAATCGCCAGAGCTCCAGGGTCAGCCGGGACTCTTTGTCCCCGGATTTCCTGAATGCGGGCTTCGGGGACTTGACATCACGGGTCTGAAAAAGTACGCATGTCGACTCGTCTTCTTATGCTTCTCCTCATCATCAGTGTAACAATACTTATCATCATCATCATCATTCCGTCCCCCCTTCCCCCGTCCCATCTGTGGTCCCAGCACGACTGTAATGTCTCTGACTGCCTGTTGGAGTCTTTCGAAGCTTTGTGCGGGTTTGTTCATTTGGCTGGCCCTGTTTGGCTGTTCCATGATGTCGTCCTGCCTCGACTCCGAAACTTTCACCGACGCTGTTGATGGAATGCGGGTTGGGAGGCGAGATTTGAGGAAGGTGATCATGCTGCCTGGGGCTAGCTGGGAACTGGGACAGCTGAGAAATCGTTGAGGCTGGAATCATGAAGTGCTTCGTGCTTCGCTGCAGATGCAGTGAAGGCGCCGCTCGAAGGAAGGCGAAGAGCCCGACGGATCCTCCGCTTGGATCTGAGAGCCTTAGCCACCAAAGAATCGCTTGTCAACTCTGAAATCCCTTCGCGCTCCGCTTCGGCTGAGGGGCTGCAGGACTCCACCTGCCAGGCCATGTGCGACGATTCAACTCAGCAGCTAAAGCGTTGGCGACGTCAAGCCATCGCGCAATTCTATGTGGGCAGCCCATGCCCATAGAGCTGGGCACAAGCGCTTGCACCTGCTCCCCGGGCTTCTGCAACGCCGACCTTCGCTTGGGGCTACCGTAGCTAGGCTTTTCTGCATCTGAGGCTTCCAGGCTCTGATTTCAAGATGTTTGGTCACCGAGCATGGTCGTGCGCCAAGAGGCCAACGCGTGAAGGTTGGCCCTGTCTCTGTACTGCGCAGGTCGCCCGGCATGGACCTCAGCCGCCCGCGCTCCTGGTGAGGTGGGAGGTGCTTGGGTACAGGCAGCAACTTGGAGTACTGTACAGTACAACGTGGAATACGGACCCTGCAGTGCTCCAACCCAGGTTTGCCCATTTTCAGATCATTTCGTGGGTCTTCAATTGAACATTCAGACCACCAGCTCACCAGCTCCCCAGACGTCAGATCGCTTCTGACAAGCCATCAGCAATATGCGATGCGCATGCGATGAACAATAACCTGACCAACTCTTCGCCTTTGTCGCTTACGTTGTCAGTTGTCGTCGTGAACCTTCCCCGCCATGCAAAAGAAGAATGGGGACTGGGTAACTCCTCGCTGCTCTCGAGGAGCTCGACGACCTCAACTCAGGGGTGCTCGATTCCACGGATTTCTTGAGCTTCGAAGGTGTGGGAACATGAGGCATCAGGCGTCAAAAGCCATGCATTTCAATCAGCCCAGATTCCTGTAAGATCCGCGACCCGCATTCCAAAACAACCGGGCAAATTGCGCGCTAGCCCATTTCCATTTCGGCCTAGCATTCCCAGGCTGACAGGGTGCGACACGGCTGCGGAGCCGCTGAAAGCAGAGAACCTGTGATCGGCAGTTCCGGATTTCATCCTTGGCACCCTTCGTGCGAGTGTTATGGGGCCTTCTGCATGGTCGGGTCGTGTTTGAACAGTGGCACTCCGACAAGGGACCTTGTCTTGACAGGTTGCTGAAAGTGATTTGTACGGCGTCCCGCAGCCCCGCACCCCACCTACCTGAAGCTTCGGATGCTGCCCGCGATGTCGCACTTTCGAAGGCAGAAGACAAATTTCCTGCCTTGCCCAACTCAGGCAGAGGTGGGTCCGTGGAAGCCCCGTCACTGCGTCCTCCTTGGCACTCTCGCAAGTAAATGATGCTCGTGTGGCGAGCGTGAGCATCAATAGATGGGAGGCGCGCAGAGTGTTTCTCAAGACGGGGAAGCTGAACAACTCTTAGCAAAGTCAATGATCCGAGTCCATGCTTTCACAGGCGACATTGACGAGCTGGCTATCTACCAAAGACTAACATCGATTGTTTGCTTCTGTCTTGAAGACGAGAAAGAACCCCTTATCGAAGTCCTGCAAGCTTCCTAACGTATCTGTGACACACGATGCTGTCCGATTCTTGAGCAAGCCATGTCGAAACCCTCTGCTTCATCGCAACACCTTCTGACCACCACAAAAAACACAAGCATTGACAAGGCACCCTCTCGAAGGAAGTTCCCGATGGTGTTCATGTTTGCGGTCAGGACAGCATCCTTGCATGTCCAAATAAAAAGTCTTACAAGTTTCTGGGACATCGAATTGCGCTACGGGGGTCTTCTCTTATCATGCAGCTTGTCCAAGCAGTATCTAGTCCCTGCGACTGTCATTGGCGGCCTCAGTGGAGAGAGCCGCCGTTGCTGAAGGTGCGGGGGTCTGTGCCTGCGAAGCATGTCATCCATAGCGACAACAGATTCTCTGATTCTGTTGCCACGGGTCGCAAAAACGTGGATCGAGTGCAAAATGAGGGATTCTGATGTCACTATCTGCAGAAAAAGCAGGAAGACAAAACTGAACATCTGTCTACGAAGATTCGCACTGCAGCTACCGATTCGGTCCTCCGGCTGCAAATGCACATGACGACTGTGCCTGAGGTCGCTTCAGGCACGACTCCAGCCATTCGCGGACGGTGCAGTCGCGCATTGTCACAATCTCACGTTCGGTGCTCGAAGCCTGACAAGTAAACCGTTGCAACCACTTCCAGACTGTTGCTGCAGTTTTGAAGAATCAATGGCATGGACATTTTGCATTGCGCTGCTCCACGCGGCTGCCTCTTCGTCCTGGCTGTGGTAGGGCGGAAAGCGGCAGCGGAAGAGAGCGTTGCAACTCTTGTCCCGGTTGACCTCATACTACAAGCAGACAACATCTAAACGCGCCATGAAGGCCAACACCGTGCACAATTGACAGCACGAGGTTCAGCTGATGTCGGAATCGATAAACAGACCGCAGCTACATGTGCCCATGTCTCAGTGCAAACATGCCAAGCCACACTGTAGTACAAGATGTCGAGGTTCTCAAACTCTGGCTGACCGCCTTTCTGGCAAGCGGGCTTTGGTGGCTCGATTCGACTGACCAACGCGAGAGATTAGGTATGCAATCATGCGAATCATAAGTCCGCAAGCGCTGGCGGCCTTCTCTCGCATGGCTGACCTCTCGCTTCCATCGGCTGCACCACATCTCAAAGAGAAGTTCACTCCTTGGCTTCAACGGTAACCGCACGCGCATCGAACCACACAGCCTTGTTTTCAGAAGACTGCAGCAAAACACTTTTCGGGTGGAAAGTTGGGCTGCGATGGATGTGGTAGCTTCGTAGAACCCTGAGCGTGCAGGCCGGAGCATACACAGACACTGACAGCCTGACAAACACAAATACGATCATAAACGAGATCCCTCCAAGACCTCAACACTGCTGATGAGGTCAAGGCGATGCGACGGTTCATTTTCGTTGGTCCGGGCTTCTCCAGCTGCAGGTGCCGAGCCAGGCGCACAGCCCAGCACAGAACCTTCAGCAAAACATGAGGCGCAAGTGGTCTCAGCTCCCCGAGCTGGCCGGTCTAATTTGCACGGCAGCCTGCCACGCTCGACCCCAACACAATAAGCAAAACAGTGCTGCTCCAGACTAGTACAAATTTGTCAACGCCTCACAAACTGAAAAGCCACTGGAAGAGCGATGAGCGAGTAGCAGCTAAAGCTGTTATGCAAGTGAGCTTTGACGGTCTTTGAATGTTCCTCATGCCTATTCCTGCTGAGAATTCTTCGATGAGGTTTACAAGTGAGAGAAGTTGAAGAAAAAAGGAAAATGGTTCAAGAGCCCTCATAGTTTGAAAACAGGGTCAAAAAGCAATTTTTGAAGCGCTGTCGGCACCGTGAATGCAGTCCCTGAGAATCGTGTTGTGGCCGCAGCCGAGGGTAGTCGGTAAGCCATGGCTTCGCTTTTCGTTGAAGCAAGGCTTACGACTTACGAGTTATATCAAAATGACAGTGGAAAAGCGCAGCAAAGCTTGCACGAAACAACTGCGAGGAGCCAAACTTACCGTGATTTGGCACGGGCGGGCCCGCTGCAAATTTGAATAGACAAGAACTCTGAAATTCGGAATCGGCTGAAACCTCAACCTTTCGCCACTGGCAAACAGAAAGGCCTTCTTCGCCTTTGCAAGGAAATGTGGCGCCTCAGGCGCACCGCATCGACTGCAATCATGATGGCCCCGACCTTCCTGCCCCAAGCCCTTTGCCCAGGTCCCGCACGTTGGGGTGATGCCCACCACCCCGGAGTACAATGGTGCCTTGGTCGGGAGATTTCATTGAATTCTGGAGAACTGCGACTCCAGGACAGGGCCGGAACAGCCCAGTTGGACGAGTTGCTGAACTTCCCCTTCTTGGAGCCTTCGATCACTGTCCTTGAGAGGTGCAATGCAGTCAGTCCGTACACCCTCTCTGCTCATAAGCCCAACATCAGTCTGTGCGCTGGGGCTTCAAAGCCTCCGACCCTGAACCCCTGAACCCCGCAACTCAGTGCCGAGTCACAGGGGCTTAGCTCCAGCCTCCCCTGGGTGGCCGATGCGCGCGACGTAGAAGTGACGGGCCTTTCCTGTTGCACCCGCTGGAAGAGTGTTTAACTTGCAGTCCGTGCTCTCGTTGATGACGAAACCCCAAAACCAACAGCGGTCTACTGTAGAGAAAAGCGAAGCCTTTCGACGATGACTGGTGACTTCGAAAGAGGGCAGCAAACCGTCCGAAAGGGGCTACAGAAATCGATAACAGCGGCCAAGCCTGCTCCTCCACAACGACTTTACAATTCGAGGAAACCGTTCGAAAGCAGCCACAGCAGTTCAGCCTTGCGACCCCCTCTGAAGGCACCAACCCTTTCGAGAAGAAACACGAAGTTAGTCGTTCGAACGGGGCGGCGGCTGACCCAGGGACGGGGCCGGAATGAGAATTGGGTCGCATGATGAGTGAGCAAACAAGGGTGGGCCTCTTCGTCGAAGTAAGAAGGGAAATAGAAACAAGCGCATCTGCCTCCGATTGCATCACCTGTCCGTCGAATGGAGTCCACCTGAGCTCAGTTCAACTCAAAACGAGACATGCGACAGTTCAAGTCGCCCGCATCTGAATGTGACTGGAGAGCAACCCATGCTAGACTTGTCCAACCAAGCCGCCGCTGGAACGACTTTGCAGCCTGCGGTCCGGGCAACAGCATTCCTGGTCAGGGCCAGAAGGAATTGCGGCTCATGGTGTGTTCATTTCGTTACTCATAGAGACAGAGAAAAGCGAAAAAAACGAATCAAATGAAGAAAAAACACCCACTTCTGGTGGGCACAGGCTGATCGCGAGGTACGGTCAATCTTGTTCCTGATTCCGTTGGGTGTTGTTTTTCTTTGTTTCATTGTCGTATTCATGCTTGCAATGTACTCGATGTGCAAAAACAACTTTGCCGACTTGAGTTGCACAGTATCTCGCTGTCAATATGTTGAAGGTCAGTATGTTGAAGCCTTTGCCGCAACCATATCATGCCTTGTCAATCGGTAGGAATGGATGCATCAGAGAACCATCTATAAAATGAGGGTGAATCCTCCACCAGTTCATGCTATTCAGCAGTTGACAATCGAGCCTCTCCCACAAAGCCTGTGAAGTCGCCTAAGAATCATAGATTTCTATTCAAGAATAAGATCAAGCAGACCTCCCCCGAGAAGCGCATCAAAGACAGGAAGAAACAACGCAAGAAGAGAAGAAGAAGTCGAAAAAGACCCCATAAAGGCCTTCACCCGCATCACCAAGAATGCCTTCATTGGAACCCTTTGACGAGTTCCATATCATACTTCCGGCTGCGCAGCATCAGCAACAACGGGAACAGCAACAAGTCGGCCACGGGCATGTGCTAAGATGTTAGTGAGAGCTGGGTGGCGTTGTCAGTATCATGTTGCTTTGGTTTCACACTGCCCTTTGCGCGTTTTCGCTCTTGATGCTTCATATTATAGGCTGACAACAAAAAACAGGGAAATGGAATCACTCCAACGTGGGGCTTTGTATGTGTGAACTTCCCTAGCACATGGGAACAGAGTACTTTTCCCACAGCGCGGAGCGTGTAGTACCTAATTCTGCCCAAACTACTAGTTTTCCCACAGCCCGGGGTGTGTAGTAGGGTACTACACGCAGCCTTCTGGCGTGCGCTACTTTTCCCACATCGCGCAGCGTGTAGTGACTTTTTCTGCCCAAAAAACACACGAAAACCCACCCAAACCAATCCCGGACCAATTCTGCAAACCTGACACGTTTGATACAGCACAGGAACTCTCATGTGTCTTGTGTTTTTCGTGGTGAACTGGTATCTACGGCTGTAGAAGAGCCTCAAGTCGTGCTATCTTCTCTTTCAGCAGAGCCAGCTCTTGATTTGTTTGCTGAATGAACTCCGCAAGTTTGAGCTTGAAACATCCAGTCACTCCATGTTTTGCTTTGTCAGCATTTAACAACAGCTGTTTTCATCCACGAAACTATCAGAAGGGATCATAGCACTTGTGCTCTTAGCCATGCCAACGAAGCTACATAGCACAGGTGGAAGGGAATAAAGAAGTTCATTCCTTTACCTTCAAAAAGCTGGGATACCAGCAAGATTAGAGGGCCCCTGCGCTAAGATTAGAGTTTTCCTTTGAAGCCACAATTATCCATTGAATGAACACAAGCTTTGCAGCATGCATTCTTCTTTTTTCCTGACCTCTTCCCTTTGCCGAATCCCTCAGTGTGTTTGTGTGTTGTCAGTGGCATTTTGTGGGGTTTAGAGCCTTCCAGGAAAGGGGGTTCCCAAACGCGCGCCGCATCCCTGAGAGCCCTCTAGAGTCCTTCCCGAGTGGCGCCTAGAGTCTTCCAAGGGGGGAGTTGTGTTGTGTGTGCGTTGTGCGCGTTGTGTCTGTGTGTCGTGTGTATGCGTGCACCCTGATTCTAAGCTAAGGGTTTTTGGTCAGACAATGGTAGCAGCGGGGCAACGGCCCATTACGTTGCCCAACGAAGCTATGAGAGATATGATGGATGAGAAGGCTGATTTCCTTCTTGTACCTGCATATACAGAGGATGGCAGACAGACTAAGCCGCAAACCTGGCATGCCGAGGGAGTTTGCATTGCAGTGTTGTCGTCAGCTTTCAGGTTACCTAGTCAAATCCCCATCGACATCAAGATCTTCCCCAAAAAGTATGAGTGGTGGTGTCAACCTTTACTCCGTGTGCGGCCTTGTCGCCGCCGGCAACACTCGCTCATGCGAACTGCCGGGGTACGTTGTGCGGCCCATTATGGTACCATAACAAGTCGTTCTCCTTCGGGACAGACTAATGGAGCGTACCGCGCTTGATAGTGGCCAATTTCTTCAGGTGATAGGTCCAATCGCTCCCATGGGGAGATGTGGCGTTCCAGTCCACTCCTGACTTCTTCGATCAAAGCAAGTTGAAGCAAGCCAGGCACGGGTAGCTTTGAATCTACCATCTTTGCAATTACCGAGACTTCGGAGAAGGAGCTCGAGAGAGTGTTTGGACGTATCAGATTCGCGAGGCTCTGGTTCCTTTTGAGCTCCTCATAGGATGTCTTTGCCCGCTCCAGAAGAGTCCCCACTGATTCGCTGAACTTTTCTTCCTTCCCGCCCCTCACTGAGTCGTGCTTGGCATTCGAAGTGCCGAAGATGTTTGAAATCAGGCAAAATCCTGAACTTGGCCCAATATGCCAGTTCGAGAACCTTGTCTCTCGAAGCTCTGCAGGAAAGCCGCCTCTGTAACGGTATTCCTGGTTCAGCTCAAGTCCCTCAGCTTGGCCAAACGCGGAGATAGCGTCAAAGAACTCCTGAAAGGACGACATCGATTCTTGAAGAAGAAACGTTGTGACCTTGCCGAATGGCTTGGTCACCAAAAAGAGGTACGCAGGAAAGCCTCCCTCCACTCTGTGCCGCCAGTACTGACAGAATTTGGACAAGTCAAGGCGTTCTTCGAAACGAGACCACAAATAATCAGCTACCCGACTTACTGCTTCGTCAGTCAAGTACCGAAAGAGCGTCTCTCTGAGCAGCACACCAATGGCCGCGTAACAAAGTCCTTTCTGGAAGCAGCCGTATGCAACGGACTTGGTGAAGTAGCTCGGTATCAGAAGAAGTCTCACCTCAGGGCGAGGAACCTCCCTCCGCTTGAGGAAACTGTGATAAACTGTGTACTGCAATCAGCAGCGAGGCCTCCTCACTGAGCCCCTGGTTCAAATCTTCTCTCCTGATGAACCGGTCCAGCCTAACAGTCTCCAAGGAGGATCGAACGTCACCGGGAGAGCAACAAAGCTCGCCCTGATGCTGTTTGTTTAAATCCTCGAGAAATCTAGCTAGAGGGTACTCCCGGGTATGAAGATGGCTCCAAGATGCGGAGATGTGAGTGGGAGAACCGAGCAAGAAATCACCGAGTTGCCTTGAGCCAAAATGGCTACGTTTACTCTCGCTCTCTCTCTCTCTCTCGTCTTGGCCCTTCACCCTTTTGCGTGAACTTAATTGCGCGTTGATCGCCTTAAATCAAACTGGCAAAGAAACAGACTAAAGAGCGAGTCTTAGAAGAGAAACGTGCTTATTTCTGCTAATCGCACCAGAGAATGAAGCGTGAGCGACTGAATAAACAACAACGACACACACACACACACACACACGCGCGCTCCAGCAGCCAAACATGCGGTTTGCTTCACTTCGCTTGGATTGTTCTGTTTTTTGTGCCTATGTCATTCGCTCTGCTTCCTCAACACCTGACTACGAGAGGTGGTACTCAACTTCAGAATTTACTGATGGTTGGGTCAGCACTAGTTGTGGCCTTCCGGACCTTCAGGGCTGGAAGAACTCAAGTCCAACAATTTCCATCCGAGACAAGCCACAGAATTTTTTCGGGCACGCCGATGATCACCGCAATGCCTGCAGCAATCTGGTTGAAAATAATCTGCTGCCAAGAGATATGCCAAACTCCGAAGCTTCCCAGAAGAACATCTTTCCCGCCACCCTCTTCGTGGATGTCCCAGGCCTTGGAGACGCAGCTTCTCCTGCGCGAGCTGGGACACCACGGCCTCGGAGAGTGCACACCCCGAGCTGTCCCAAGCAACGACGCGTGTCACGAAGCACCAGCAAGCACCAAGCTGCTTGACAGAGCAGGAGCTTCGGGCTCTCCGGTTGCACATCTTTCACAATCTTCTCCACCTGCTGGGGCCGGAGCAGTGATCTGCCTACGGGCCTACGGAGTAGGCTCCATTTCAGATCAGCATGCTCGTGGAGGGACATTCATGTTTCCATGCTCGAAGGGAAGCAGGCACGAAGGGGAACTTGCGATCGAATCCTACAGATGGGCACAGCGAGGAGGGGCAAAATGCCCTTGTTGTGGAAAAACTACAAGATCGAGGCCCATCTGCGCATGGTGTCAGCCTTCAGGTCCAGGTAAATCCGCTCCTGCTCACGGAGGGCATCGAGGTCCGTCTTCCTTCGAAAATCGGGCGGCTGCTTTGCTTGTAAGGATAGGGAAGCAGGTTGGGTTGAAAGTGCTTCTGTACCAGAAGTGCAGCGACTCGCGTCCAACCGCCTCTGGCTGTGACTTTGCTTAACCTTGCCTGGCTCACAAGTTGAAGTCTTGAGGATCGCCGAGAATCCGAGGCTTCGGAACGTTTGGGGTTTTGCTGAAATCCTTGAAAGGCAAGGCTCATGTTGAAGTAGTCAAAGGTCAAGGGCAGCTGTATGAGGGTCAGCGGGCAGTCTGCCTGATGTTGGACGTCACTGACCTCTTCAACATGGCAGAATTCCTGAACCATGCACAAGTGCGAACCAGACACCTGTATCTTTCGTGCCTGCTGTGGCCATTTGCTCGTGCCGGGGGCCAAACCCCAAGAAGCAAGCTAAGACTGGTGCTTGGGATCCCTCGGGTTGCTGATTCGAGATGATGTCTCTTCGTGTTGTGGGTTTTGATCTTACCATTGGCATCTGCAAGTCACAATATCTGTACTCATCTTCTGGTGCACGACGTCCCCGGAGAAAACCACACCATCGTGGCACCTCCAAAAAGTTGCAAGGCACTTGGGCCGCGTTGCAACCGTGGGGTCAGAAGACAGCATGGGGCTGGCAGTGCAAGTCCTGGTGACCTAGCCTGCCCCGTAGTCACTCCGTAGGCATGACTGCCGCTCTGCTGAACACGAGCTGCCCGAGGAGAGGTCGCAGCGCAGATCGGCTACAATACCAAGCTAGGTCAGTGACAACGCCACGATCAACCTGGAATGAAAAACGGAGGTCGCAAGCGAAGTAGCAGCCTCGAATCTCGGATATGTCCGCCTGGAATCTTCTTGATTTTCCTCGATCGCAGGCAGTACCAAAATGCAACGACAGGGTTGGCCTGACAGCAAAGTGCAATTCCTTTCGCTCTTTGCTCTGTGTGCGTCCGGCCGAAACAAAGAAATCAAAAAGCGTTCCGTAAAGGAATCAGCTCATAGAAACCCACAGTGCCACAGGGCCAGTCGTATTTCCATGCCAGACTGTCCGGGATCGTCACGATAGTCGCTCTCACTGTCCGTTTGGCGAGCCCGGCCGTTTCTTAAGGCCTGGTCACTAGAGCTTTACTTGTGGCCGTTCTTCACGATTCCGGCTCGCTGTTGGCAAGCCTTGCAGAGGTCCTGGAACATGTCCCGGCTGGTCTGCATGGCTTCCTCGCTCGAACAACTGCCTGCGAGCATCTCGCTCGGAGTCGGTCCTCTCTCGAGCGTTCCCTTGAAGTAAGTGGTTCCTTTCGTGCTCGTCTGCTCTTTATGGGTGGAAGCCTGCACTGTGTCGAGGCCTCGTTGCCAACAGCAAGACACTGAGTAAGTTCGCTCCCGTTTGCCCCTAGCCACCTGTGTCATAGGCACAGCCACAGAATCCTCTCTGTGGGACAACATGGATTCCGGACAGTTCTGGAGGTGTGCTTTAGGTTGCTCTTTTAAGAACTGCCCGGAATGCGTCTCCCGAAAAAGGTCATGCCAGCGCTCGATGCTGAGGCTGGACGCTTCCTGGTGGGGTGTTAGTATTCCAAGCTTGTGCTTTTCTGCATCATGGACCACTAGGTTTGAACCATCGCAAATACATGTACATGTTCTGGCGACACCGTCTGACCATCAGTGTTCTGAAGGTGTGCTGGGCTACATCGCACCTGTGCAACACGTATGGATACATAGCGCTGTCCCGTGCAATCGGTAGTCCGGCTTCCAGGACTCGTTCGCACGAACCACAACGGCGCACATCTTTGTCCCAAGCTTTACAGTTTGTCCTACTCCCCTTGATTCCACGTGTGCGTTTCCCAACCGTCTTAAGCTTTGACGGTTGAACCAAACCATCACAACCACCACTTCTCTGCTAACCCCGGCGTACCCCAAAACTCCCAATGGCCCCTGAGCACATGCCGACTGTAGACAGCTTTGCTCGGCCGGGGCTCAAGTAATTCAGGATGTCCATACTGTCCGAAGGACCCAGTCGAAGCTGCTTCACCACCTCGCAGGTGAATTTGTCTGACCTTCCCCCTGAGCTGTTTGGGCAATAAGATGCAATGAGGATTTGGGCATTGGGGTTCTCGTCAAGCAAAATGTCAGAAAACAGAGCGGAGCGGGACTGATACCCCCCGAACAGTAGGTGTCGCCGGAGCCGTCCCAAAAAAAGGAAACAGGAGAGGGGGTGGCAGTTCGACAAACAGGCAACAGCACGCACTCGACTGCAATCTATTCAGCCCACGGCCTGCTGTGCCAGCTTGCAAATCGTGAGCATGTGCTCCTGATCCTCGAGGCCCTCCCCTGCCTGGCAAGTGCCAGGCGCAATGCGAGGCTGGCCATTCACGAGCAGCCTGGCCTCCAGACAGTACTCGCGAACGGACATCACAAAGTGGCGGAAGTTGGCCTGCCGTCGTGAAACCTACGGCATTAAGGGGAGAGCCTCAGCAATCAAGAATCGAATCAACCCCAATGCTGCATGCTTCCTCCCTCAACCTCTGAGATCCTCTGCAGAATCGCAAGACACGCCTCAGCCATGTTTCGCCACTCTGTGACTTGGGCGTCGCGCTGGCCAGCAGCAAGGCCTTCGAGATCCTCAGGATCGAGTCCTGAGGCACTTCGGCCTGTCTGAGCTTCTACTGAGCCTCAAGTGGAAAGAGAGGTGCCACTGCCACTCCTTCCCAGGACTGGTTCAGATGCTCGATGGACTCTTCCGGCAAGCCAACCTGCAGAGTGCAGGGCTTCGGCATTCTCCCTCGCAGCAGAGCCCAAGACCTCCGAGCCCTGCGCCTCTGCCCGGTGATTGGCAGGCGGCCTCTGCCCGCGGGAGTTGGGCTCGTCCCCCCAGTACCACACACCCCGTTGTGTGACCTCCTCAGGCGCGACCCGGTGCAAAGCATGGGTGGGCTTAGGATTTGGGCTGATGTGGCCCGGCTTGCGATCCAGAAGAGCTTTCGAGGACGCACAGCTTCAAGGTGGCCAATGGATTCGGACCAAGAAAGACTCCGCCTGCCTTACTGGATCTGCAGCTCACTCCAAGCGTCAGCATCCGGATTGTAGACGTTGAGGCTAAGGCCTCGGGAACATGCTTGAAGATAATTCCACAGCTTTGCGCTTGTTAGGCTAAGAGACACAAGGAGCTTCGGACAAGCATGGAGCCCTGATGAGCTGCGACCGGGAGCAGAAATCCCTTACAAGGCATCGAAGGCGCTTTCAAGGTGCTCGGACATTTGCGGCATGTCCTCTTCTGACACAGAGGGCTGATCGTCCACGTCCTCTGCTTCGAGACGTGTCTCGGCATCTGAGCTGATGGTTCTTGCACGATGTCCGTAGATAGGCTCTTGCGTGTTGGTTTCTTGCCGCGACTGTCTTGCCAGTGAAGAAGTACGTAGATCCACAGCTCGGACACTAGTTCCCACAGAACGTGTGGTCGCGATACCGACATGAAGAAGGCGGAAGCCAGCATGCGACATGCGGGGTCCTCCTGCTCGACCATGTCCTCGCAAACCAAGACATCGAGAGAGTCGGCTTCCCAGAACAGGCTTGGCTCTACAAAGCCTTCGAGGTTAAGTAGAATGAGCTAAAACCAGACATGATGTCTCCTCATCCTCTGTGGATGCACGGTTCTCACGCCGGAAGAGCTGCATGCCTGCAACCTCAGGGTGGTCACGAAATGTCATGAATTGCGCGATTGGCATCTCCTGGTTTTAGGCTTGGTCCTGGTCCTGATCTCTCTTCAAGTCAGCCGCTACATTGGGAACTTAGGGCCTCCTGAATTGATGGTGACATCGGCTTACACTGCCACAATGTCCACCGCAACAGCAATCCCAGCGCGAACCGAACCTCAGACTTCGCATGTGAGGCCAACAAGAGCTTCCACAGTTGTGTTCTCATCAGCACTACCATCATGATCACCATCATCAGCAGGAGGAGCTTCAGCAGCAGCAGCGGCAGCAGCAGCGGCAGCAGCAGCAGCAGCCACAGCAAGAGCAAGATCACTTACGGTCAGGCAGCGAGGCCAGCCGAAGCAGCGCTACTTCGCTGGATGATCAAACTTTCGTCGCAGAACCTCAAGCTGCGCGTGGAGGCGGCTGCCCCAAACGGCCGAGGTGTCCAGGAGGCTCAGAAGTTTCGGCAATGCGCTACCGTGTGCTGCTATGCTGTCGACTTTTCCTGGGGCTCTTGCGCATTGCCTCCCAGCCCTCGTCCCAGTCCGTCCCACTGCCGGCAGTTGCTATGTGCATTCTTGACGTGTTTGGTTGCAGACATATGGATTGTGACACATCGGCACGTAGTGCTGGGCCCCCAATCCAAACTGCACACCCTCCTCAAGCTCCCAACTCTGAAGATCCTTCGCAACCCTCCTCACCGGGCTGCTCCAAGCAGGACTCGCAAAGTCGGGACTTGCCCTGGTCAAGGCGCAACTGTCACGATGCCCCGTTCTTGCGAGGATCTTCACACCCGGTGAAAGAATGGTCTCTAAGTTGCCATGACCCCTACAGTACTCGAACAAACAGAAGCATGGCAAGTGTGACGGATGCCAGGACCCTTGGCTACCTCTCCATGCATCCACCGTCTGTGTTCAGCACCGGTGCACCTCCGTCGGACGTCCGACGAGCTTGCCAGGAATGAAGTTGTTGGAGCAGCTGTAACAAAAGATTTGGCCGCATAACCTTGCCAGGGGCGGGCTAGTGGCCTGAAAGTTATCCAAAAATCCAGATGTTTTTCGCAAGGCTTGAATCTGGTTGTCGTGATTCTGATCTGATGAGGCCACGTTCCAACGAGGTCCTTTCGGAACCCGAGTGCCTGCAGTGGTGGCGTCTTCTCCATGCACTGAAAGGCTCACCACAGGCGAAGCACCTCTGCTGAAGCTTGAATGCCACAAGACTTCATGTCAAGCTTGGAAGTTTGAGACAAAGGCGGCAAGTGTGTGTGGAGCGGGTGGTCCTTTGGCACTTCCACGCAGCAATATGGTCCACTCTGTGCAGGTGGCTGCAACATCCTCTCTCAGTAGTTGTGTTTGTCGCGCGTGTTCTGTAAATGTTGTTGTTGGTGGCTATGGGACAGCTTGCGGTGTTACCAAACACGAGGCAGCAGCGGGTCAAGACTGAGCAATCGAAGCTTGGGATTTCGGTGGAAGGCAAGGCAATGCCCTCTTTCAGTTTGGGTTTCACCTGCAGGACATGACTTTCAAATTCATCTAGGTCGAAAGACGGTAGACAAGTTTAAGCCGCTCTTCGCAGTCCAAAGCAACACGGCTCTACGTGTAAGACCCCACCAAGCGCAAAGTTTAAACCATGCGAGGGCACTTCGTGCACTTCTCGTCGGGCATCCACCGGAGATCTCCCTGACGGAGGCCGAGCATGGCGCCCCGCTGAGCCTCTCGGAGGCCCAGTTCTGACACTTCACAGCCAGGGGGTGGAAGTGTGGAAGCAGAAAGAAATCTTCCACTGACAGGCTTTCCAGCACAAACCAGTAACACTAATGAAATCTCTCTGTCTCTCTCTCTCGCTCTCGGCATAGGGTCCCTCTTTCTTTCGCATGTGCAAGAGGAGAGGAACCCTTGTCTCTCTCTCGTGGTCCAAGCTTGTTGGACCCTGGACCCCCTTTCCCCCTTTCCCCCTTTCCCCCTCTCTCTCTCTCTCTCTCTCTCTCTCTATCTCCCTCCTCTGCATACAACGAAAAGAAATGTCTGAAAACCCCAAGCCCAAAACTCCGATAAGTCAGGGCCACTGAATATCCCGAAGCCCTGAGACCTCAAACCTACGACGCTGAGAGCACCAAACCCTCACGCAAGTCTTGCCCACCCCCGAAAGTCCACAAGGCATAGCTCCCGGCCCTCTCAACATGCAAGGGTCCGCTCAAGTCCTAAAGACGCTGCACCAAAGACAACTCCCCAAGCTTTAAACTCCCCCGTTAATTTCTGTGGCTTTCTAAGGTGCTCCGACCTGTGTCTCATTTGCCCGGCTCTCTCGAGAGAAGGGCCACAAGGAGCTCAACCTGACCGACAAAACAGGACGTCTTCGAACCTCCAAGAGCCGAAGTCTCGTCCGAAGCCACGTATCTCGTAGGACGAAGAACAGTGCGAACACCGCACTTCAAGGCTCCCGCCATTGCTGTCGCGGCTGCGGCTGAGTCCGCACGCTCTCGCCATCACCTGCCGCCTTCTGCAGGGGACAGACTGCAAGAAGTTCAGAGCCTCTCCCCAAACATCTAGCAAAGCGATTCTTGGTGTGTCATGCGAAGTTGTTGCGACTTCAAATTCTGGAGCCCTGATGAGGAGGGGGGGGCGTGTTGCTCGAAGGTACTGCAGGCCTGCGAGGAGCGGGCGCCATCCGAATTTGGATCTGGTGGCGGAAGGCATTCATACTCCGGCATGGCTCGCACAGGATTCAACTCAACATTTGCATTTCACTTTGGTTTCAGTCAAGCATGTTGCGGCCGCAAGGCGACGGTTTGGAAACCCTGCCTTTCAACCCGTGGTGCGCTCATCGCTGCTTTGATTCGTCAAGTCTGCAGTGACACATGCTCAATGGACCTGACTCATGAAGAGCCCTCGCTGGAGCGAACAAACTTGAACCGAGGCATCAGCCTTGCTTCTTCCTGCGTGTGTGTCTGCACATCTTGCCATGCTACGAGTGCGAGACCTTGCTCTTGCGTGGGACTTTCTCGGAGTGCTGATAGAACTCTCAGACTGCAGCCCAGATCGATGACCCAAGCTTAGGAGTGAAGCCCGTTACCTTGCTGTGCTTCAATCCGCCCGCCGGGGCCCTTGCATTGGTCTGGCCAGGGTAAGGTGGCCCCAATGACCAGGGCACGACTTAATGCCTCCATAGGAGCTTACAGAGGTTCTGATCGACCATCGATCGGCTTCGCGGCTTGCAGGCTTGGGGTTGGGACTGGGGGACTGGGCTAGGGATGAAACTCATACTCGGCGACATTCACCCCGATAAAGTCGCGTAAAGTATTTGCTCTCAAGGCATCTCTGAAAGGCGCCGTGATTGAAGAGCAGCAATTGTGACGCTCGCAATCGAGCAGCAGCTTCTGTGCTCTGGCGAAGGCGGCCTTGTCCACAAGTCTCGCAAGGCGTTCCTCGGAGTTTTTCAGACTCATTCTTGGTTCCTAGTGCTCCCACTCTTACCCTGCGATGTTCTCACGAACTTTGAGAGTTCAGGGAGTTTGGGTGCCTCCCGGAAACCTCTTCCAAGCATGAGAAGCACTGCAGGGATTAGGCCCAGCTGCGTACATCGATGGGACCAAGCCGTGGGTCGTTCACGCCTCCGTGAACCTGAGGTGGCTTGAGAATCTGCAAAGTCTCTTCAGTAGAGCTCAGCAATCGTGCCCGGCAACTGGCTGACCATTTCTGTAGATCTCGTTGCTAGAGATCTCCGCCACGGAGTACCTCGAACAGGGGAGATAATCGGAGTTCGATCACCTCCACAGCGTCGCTAGTTTGCCGAGAGCCCTGCGCCGTAAGGGTGTCCGCATCGAACATGGTGAAGCGAACCGCCTTGACCTGGGCTTCCACTGTCTCGCAGAACTCACGCAGCACTCGCACAGCAAAGACCAGGCTTGTCATGGCTCGAGAGAGTTTGTCGAAGATGCGCGCGACCCAGAGACTTGGAGTTCAGGTAGCAGACCCGCTTCAGTTCTGCTCGCGAGTAAGGCGCATTCAGGTCCTCGGTCGCCAGAAATGCTTTTGAGGTTGAGAAAAAGCTGAAGCTTTGGGGACAGCTGGGGCGACGGAATGACTGCCTAGCAGTTGCTGCCTGGCACTAGCTACACGAAGGAGACGCAACGAACGTGTAGTTGGGAACAGGGAGTAAAGGGCGAAGTCAAGGCTCCGCACACGTCGTCATGGCTCGGTGAAGAATGGACTCTGGAAGGGGCGTCGAATATGCGGCTCTACCTATTCAGGAAAGCCCCAGAGAATCCCTCCCGAGCAAGCTGCAGCAGGATATTCTACACTCTAGTGACTCTAGTGCGCCCTTTCGGACGTGAGCTGTGTGGTGTGCGGCTGGTGTCTTTGGGTTGGGCACCCTTCGGGGTTAAGGGTGGGTGAAGGGTCAGATGCTGTGTGTAGAATTGTGAGAAGTCGGTCCAGGAGCAATGAGGGAGGGGGATTGCGGCACTAGGGTTGGCTGGTGGGTGCTTGGGCTGGAACCCAAAAAAGACTTAAAGCGTCTCGTGTGATTTGAGCCATGAGAGTGCGCAGGAGAACAGCGGACATCTTATGCCAAGTTCAACTGCTGGGCATGCGGTGAGCAAGGCCTTCTGGCTTCAAAGAACCCAGTCAGAGGCCTGGCTTGCACCTACTCGGCGCGACTGGGGTGCGGCCCGTGCGGAGTGCGGCCCTGGCTCCTGTGGATGGATGTTGAACATCTTGAGCTCCTCGTAGGCTGTCACAATTCAGTCTTGAAACTACAGTAGGCAAAAAGGAACCGGTACTTTTGCTCTGTTGGCCTTTTGCTTTTGCCTTGAACTCACCGTGCTCCTCGGACCAGTGGGATCCATTGAGGGCTCCGAAGAGGAATTCCTGCGAGAACTCCCGCTGCGCACCTTCCAGGACTGCAATGGCAAGAACCCTATGTACAGGTCAGCAACAATCTCGAACAATGGGACAAGCTTCAGTTCGACCCCGCGAACTATGACGGTAGCAAACTGTTGGTAACTGCTGGATCTGTTGGTGATTGACGCGGGAACGGCCCGAAATCCCTTGATGCTTCCATTGCAGCCCCTTCCACCCACAGAACTCCTTTGAAGCTCGTGTGCCTCGGATCTCCTGCTCCAGGTCCTCACCTACCTCGCCAGGTTCAGGCGATGATACTGCTCTGCGGTCCTAGATCCTGCTCCGAAAGGAACAGACCTTCCTCGACTGGTTCCTAAACGACTTGAAGAGTGCAGGCTCGGATTACCGGCCCAAACTTGCTCATCGGCTTTCCCCAAATCATGATCTACTTGGAGGAGTCCCTGGCTTCCAGACATGCACAATCAAACCGACATATGCCATGGCAAACTTCAGCTGCCTCTGGGCCAAGTGCCACGAGCACTGCAGGCCTGCTTTTGCGATTGTTCGGGTTTTCGGGTGTGTTAGGCTGCTGAGCATGCCACAGCCCAACAACAACAACAACAACGACAACAACAACAACTACTACTACTACTACTACTGAAATTCCATGCTACCACTACTAGCACTACTACTCCGACAACAACGATTACGACTACGACTACTACGACTCCGACTACAACTACGACTACGACACCACTCCTACTGCGATGACTACCGCTTTTGCTGCTGCTGCTGCTGCTACTACTGCTACTACCACTACTACCACTATTAATACTTCTGCTCCTAGTACTACGAGTAGTGCGACAAGGACTACGACTACCGCTACGACGACGACTACTACTACTACCTACTACTACCTACTACTGACTGCTACTACCTGCTACTACCTGCTACTATCTACTGCTACCTACTCCTACCTACTACTACCTACTGCTACCTACTACCACATACTTCTACATACTACTACCTACTACTACGTACTACCACCTACTACTACCTACTACTAGCTGCTACTGCTACTGCTGCTGCTACTGCTGCTACTGCTGCTACTACTGCTACGACTGCTACTACAGCTACCATTGCTGTATTGCTACTATTGCTACTACCGCTACGACTGCTACTACAGCTACTGCCACCGCCAACACCACCATCATGCTAATCTATAGAATTCGTTTATGGCGCAGCTCGAAATCTACGGCAGTGTTTGCAAACCCCTGAAGACCCGCCTGCCATGACTTCAAGCAAAAAACTGTTCGAACGACAGCGCCAAACGGATGCGGACTGCGTCCCTGCCTATCTGAATGGGTGAACTCGTAGAAGTTTCCCTCGCCCAGGGCCCAGACACCAGGAAACCTCGTTGCACGAATCACTTCAAACACAACGAGCGAACGAGGGTGCGACCATTGCTGACCAATGCATGTTACGTCCGGGCACCCAATCCTTCCGGTACGATGTCTGTGCGCCACGAAGGTCACGCGGCATGCATTTGCTGTGGCTCTCCTGCTCATGTCTTGTCAGTGTCCGTTGCAACGCTTTTCCTCATGCTCACCCTGTCTCCGCAACACATCCCACCACTAACGGCATACTGGACCTGCTCAGTGGTTGCTTGATGATTAATGGCTTAGTCAACAAGCATATGGGCTTGACTCCATGAGCTTGCTCTCTGGACAGTGTTGCTTGTGCACGCGTTTTCTCATGTCAAGGTCTCTCTCGTAGTTTTTCTGTAAGGCTGACTCTGCCTCCTCTCCTCTCTTCCCCCTCTCGTCTGCCTGTCTCGCTGTCTGTTTCCCTCCCCCTCTTCCGTGTTAACACTACTCCTTGCCACTTGTTGCATCGAAGCCACCGGTTCCGTGCAACCCAGTCTGCCACGACAGACCTGACAGAACTCAACGTGAAGAAAGCGCATGTCAAAAAACATTCTGGACTTGGTATGCGAGTCGCAAGATATTGACAAGAGTTGCAGTTTCAGGGGCGACACATATGATGATCCATCAAGTCATGATCAGGAGTGGGGTGGGGGGGGGCATGAACCTCCTCATGATGTTGACAGTGATAACTACAGTAGCGTTGTTGATGATAAGAATGGCCACTGAAGAACTTGTGTAGTCGGTCCTTCCGTGTACAAGAAAATGCTTCGGGACCTTAAACACCGGGAATGGGGCACGATGACGATGGCGGTGATGATGATGATGATGATGATGATGGTGGTGGTGGTGGTGATGGTGGTGATGATGATGGTTACGATGGCTATGATGGTTATGATGGTTGTGATGGTGATGATGGTGGTGATGATGGTGAGATCATGATGATGGGGCATGATCATGGACACGACGGAAAATCCTGCGACACTGCATCCTTCTTGTCACGTTTGTCGCAGCACTCTTGTAGTTGCTGATCTTGGCACGTATGAGTGAATTCGACGGCACTGAGAAGATGAGCAAGCTGTTGATACCGGCAAGAGCAAGAGTGATGATCAAACCTGAACCACAAAACCCTCTGTGCACACTTGTGGCCAATGCATGTAGCATTACGTTGCTGCAGATTCCTGTACCCCCTGGATCCATCGCCAGATGCACTGCAGGGCCCCAGCAGATTGTCCATCGACCCCTCGTAGTAAGATGCCTGAGGCAGGCATCTGGGAAGAAGCTCTTCCTCAGAAAAATGTGTCAACGTCGACTGGTCATGAGCTTGTTGACACAATGCTTCTATGCATGTTCTGCGGGGGTCCTGCATCATACAAGCTGACCGGAAACCTGAATGCGCATGCGACAGCAACCGGATGCGGATCTAATAATATATGATAGAGGTCAGGGAAGGTCAGGACAAGCAAACGCAGACAGGTGAGGGCAATGATCTCACGGATGCTCTGTTTCACAATCTCGGGTATGGAAAGCTGAAGGCGCAGAAAAACAAACTATAGTCGTCAACAGCGTCACCACCATGACCATATCAGCAACCTCCTTCCGCCCAGCCAGGGCTGAGGCTGAAAAGGTGGCAGTCCCTCGCCCGGGCCACAGCTGCGCAGGGCTCGCCAGAACCTCTGGGCAGCATCATCATCGTGAGTACTATCATTGCATGCGATGTCGCTGCGATGTAGCAGTTCGCAATCGCTGTTGTCACTACGATAGAGGATAGAGGGTTGGAGGAAGGTAATGACGGTGGGCTCGGGCATAGATTCGACGGAGGAGTCATGTGGCAATGACCTGGCAGACCTACGCAGCCGTCGTGAGGACAGCGGACAGCGTTCACAAAATCTGCAAGACACTGCTTCATATCGAGCAAACCTGAATGCTGCAACAGTTCCAGCAACGCAACAGCTGAGCGGGCTTGGACGCAGCGTGTGCAACGAATCTATCAAACACACCACGACATCCTAGAACTGCGATTCCTAAAGCTTGAAAACCCTCAGTCGAGCCAATCGCCCGCACTTCCATTTTGATGTCTTCAGCTCCGCTCACTTCGGCGCAGCGCACTGCTGCACAGGACGGTATATGTACCTGGCATGGATTGAAATGACAAGGAGATATGCGCTAAGGGCTGAGGTGGGCCCTCAGGGTCCCGACCACCTTTTGCAAGCATGTCTGCATGTAGTCCGGAGGCATCTACCAGTAACGCTCACAAACACACCCATGTACCAATCGAAATGAGGTTCACTGTTGCATAGATATTGTGGCTCCTAGCTCTCCCTTTTGTACAGCAATCGTGCCGTAATGTCACATGCATGGAAACGCACAAGTGCTCCAACACAGACAAAGGTTGGACGCCGAGCGCTTTCGGACTTGCATTCCCGTGGTGCTGAGAAATAGAGAATCAACTCTGCGTTCTGTTCACCAAACGCAGCAAGGTCACACTCGAGAGCCCGCAGGGTCGCGTTTCGTCCAGGACCTTGACTGAACAAGCCTAAGACCTAAGAGCGCTGAAACTGAATACCAATGCAGGCACAGTTCGTGCAGGGACGACGAAACGCTGCAGATCGTGTCTTTGGCTTCTGGAAGACATGACAATGCACGCGTGATGAACTCATGCTGAATGAGCCTTGCATCTGATTGGACAACAATTGCGGACCCTTCGGAAGTCATGCGCCTTCCCAGGCCGAGCGACGTCTGGAGCTGGGCATCTACCTCCTCGAAGCCCGGCAAGCCCTTCGAAAGATTTGGCGATACTTTTTGACCACTCTTCAGGTCGCGAAACACTTCACGAGCTTTACAATCTTATTGGGAATTCTTTGGCCCGTAAAACCGACACAACTATCCTCTATCGGCTACAACAGGACATGCCGTAACGAGTCAATGCGCAGCTGCACATCCCCCCCAGCAACACCTGACACGTAACCAGCTCCGCGCAATCCCGGCGAGCATCCAGAACCCTGATGTTATTACGGCTGCGACCGTGAAGATTTGCACGTTGCTGCATTGGCCTACTACACATCTCTGCGTATATGATAGTTCTGCTCCTATTACTTTTCTGGCTTTGCTCGTTTCTACTCTCTGACATAACAGATACTCAGTCATGACATGTAGAATCTTGTAGAAGTATATACAGAATCGTTGGCGAGACCACTGCTTGCTGAGCCCTTCAATCGCGGGAGACGTGCGAGTGGCATCCGGATCCCGAACCCCAAATCAACTTTACAAAGACATATCGTATTAGGACTGCATGCTTCGGAAAAACACATGAACCCTCGACCGAGCCTCAGGTAGCCGCTTCAGCGATGCCGCAGCCTGAAGGTTCGTCGCCTCCTGACCAAGGCCTACTCTCTTACTATTTCCCGACTACCATGATTCATAAAGGAATACTCTTCGAAAACACACGAATCTGTTGAAACTCGTTCGTGAGAAATTTGAAGCCTACCGGAACTCTTAGAGCTGGACGGCTTTCAGTTTGTCCCCCTCGAACTGAGAGGCTGTCATGTCTGAAGGCTTAATGATTCGTAGCTTTCGATCCTAGTCGAACTGTCGGTTCTGCGCGGACACACCTCTCAGTTGAGGAATGCGGGTTGCCGACGTGAAGTTTTCGCAAATAATAAGGATACCAGCAGGATTCCGCACGCAACGGCTCTGAGTGCGACGCGAGAGCGTTGTTGCTCTTGCTCGTTCTCAGTGGCCGATTGAATGAATTCGGCAGCAAGATATGTGGACCAGCCTTCAGCAACTTGTCAGCAAGCTTGCGCAACATCGACGGGCACCTCGTAAGCCACATGGCCAAAGTCGAATCATTTCAACCAGCTGGCTGCAAACGCGGTGCAACAGTCAGTTTCTCTACTTGTACCTTACACGGTCATAACCACAACCTCGCAACATTCTTCTAACCTCAAAGCAACGAGGAGCCATGAGGTGGAGGCCATGTAGACATGTGTGGCGTGGCGCAGGTCTACCTGAAACCTCAGCTCACTCAAGACGGGGCATGTGGCAGAACAGGGCTCCAAGGGCTTTTCCCGCCCATGGCTAGTTCCCCGACTTCCCTTAGGACCTGGGACAAGCCGCATATCACCTTCGACAAACTCCACCTCGCCGGTGGAGGTCAAAGGATCAGCAGCAATCACCCCTTCCTGGTGAGACAAAGTTAGCATGAGCTAGCTGTGAATCTTGCACCCAGCACCAGGCGATCAATCTTGACACAGCGGCTGCAAGACGCCCATCGCACGCGACAGACACTGCGAGGCCTCCAGAGCCTGACCCAGCAGCGCGCGTCGGCGCAGCAAGGGCAGTGCACCGGCCCGTAGCTCCTCAATGGCTTCCTGGGCTCGGCTGGACACTTCGGAAAAGTGCTTTTGGACACAGACTTCACCGCGCCAGGCAGCCCTTCCATTCTTTGCCCGTCCCGGTGAGAGCTCCACGCCGAGCACACGGCGAACCCTGGACGAACGACAGGAGGCTTGTGGCTTCTCGGCCCCGCAACGACACTTCGGCAACTTAGTGCACAAGCCTGCCGCATTCGAGAGCGGCTCTATTTCGGCTTTCTCAGGATATGAGAAGCGGTATAGAATGAGTCAACTGGATCGGATTGGACTGAACTGCTGAGGCTCCGGATTCCTTTGAGGTGATGCTCTTCACTTCCATGAACTTCAATTAACTTCAATTCTCAACCTGTCCCTTCTGGCCCGGCACTCTTCTTATGATGGTGGCCGTCTGTCAGTGGGAGTTCTGTCTGCGAGCTGAAGCATTGGCCAAGGGTCACCTGCTTGAGATTAGAGTTCAAGGCACCCCGACGCGGTACTGCCCCGTCATGGCCTTGGATGCTCCAGGTAAATCTGCACCACTGCCCTCGGATGGAGCGCGCACACGCTCACAATGTGTTTTTTAGCAGCCAGAGCAGGAGACCCTCTCACTGCCAGAGCGTAATGAGACAAACATTCTGGCTCTGGCCACGCTGCTTCCCGACGCCCGCCCCCAAATCGACGAAGGACGCCTCGGTGGCCTGCAGGTGCAAAGAAACGGAGCTGAAGTCTCCAAGAAAGGCTTTTGGATGCCTCGTTGAGGCCCAGGAAACCGGAGAGCTGCCGCACCCCGTTCGCAGTCAGCTGACAGGGACTAGCGGGATTAGCGGACGCCGTGGGATTCCAGTCGTGCTTCATGCATCTTGGATGTGGGCCTCTCCGTACACGTGCGCGGATGCAGGGTCACCGGTCGAAGTGTTGCGGACTCGCATCTGGGCCACTTTGGCATGCAGAGGCTTCCGATGTCGATTCTGCTCCAGGCAGGGAGCAAACCCCCTGGAACATGGAGGCACCTGGGCTTGCTGGACAAGCTCATCGTCCTCGATACTGATCGTGTAGCCTTGGCCCGTGGTCAAGTCCCATAGACAAGAAAGTTGCTGAAAGTCTCTGGTGTCAGCTTCTGACGTCAGCTTCTCTTGAAGCCCGTGCCCGCCTGTGCTTTGCTCAGCTTCCGGCCTGTCCGGGTAAAGTCCTGGGATGTGCTCTGATTCTCTTTCTCTTTCACAGAAGCAGAACCTTGCAAGGCCAAGAATCCCAGTGTTTCACGAGCAACTCATCCACCTTTCATCTTCTTGCACCCGGAAGTGCTCCATTCAACTGACCCACTCAACATCTGCATGCGGCATATGTAGACAAGCACACAGCCAGCCGTACTCGAGATCTGTGCCGGCTGTGTGTTGATGGTGGGGGGGCATGCAACATCGATGCAAGCTTCCGAAACCCTTCTTCGCACCTCGGCTCGCTGGGCGATGCGCCAGGCGCTCTCCGTCGGCGGCGGCCGCCTGCACGCCGATGCCGATCCACAAAAGAAAACGAACCGGCGCCTCGCGCCTCGTGTCCGCGCAGGAGCAATCAAACCCCCTGCCCAACCAGCAAGAGCCAATAGCGATGAGGCGCCGCATGGCGACTTCGTGGAGTCGTTTTCTGCTTGCCACAGAAGCATCCTCTGTCGCCCTACCATAACATGGCCAAAAAAAGCCAATGCCTACATCACTGCTTCTCCGGCTTTCTGGACATTGGCAGTTGGAGCTAAGAAGCTCCGGAAACTTAGCTCTGCAGCTACATGGAACGTGTTGGGGATTCTTGGGGGGTGTCCTCTTGTCGGTCTGGTGCTTGGACCTCCAACTTGCTCCAAAATGGCTTTCAGCGTGCCGGTTAGTGCCATGCTCTCCTGAACGCTTCCACAAGCATGTTGCTATTGGAAACATGGGATGCTGAGCTGCTCTACCGAAAAATCTCGAATGCAGCGGCTCTCGGACTCCCGGCTGCCAGCGAAGCCTCTCCGGCTTCATCCTTCAGAGCCTGCACCACTGCCGAAACAGGGGAGATCTGAACTGAGGTTGGTGTGCTCCCCACACCTTCTACCAGCTTTGCTAGAAGTCCACAATCTGGAAATGGCAAGCTCTGCTCGCTGCCGTCACCTTCGAAAGCCTGAATACCTTCTGTTCTGGGCATGGCATGCTCGGAGTTCAGACCCGCGCCCCTGCTCCTGTGAGCGTTTGCTGGAGGGAACTTGCGAATCTTGCGCACCTGTCCTTATGGGATATCCGGAAACACTGGAAGAACGGTGGTATGCAACACTTCGTAAGGCTGCGCCGCTACAGCAAAATTATATCCCATGCGATCGAGGAAAAGATGCTTTGAATTCGGCACCCTACAGTAGAACAAAGACGGGGCCTCCGGCAAGAGGTCCGCGACAGAAGGAGCCTCGAAAGCAGAGTGCACGGGGAATCCAAAGAACTGGTCTCCGAGTGTGACATGATAATCCTCTCGACTCTGAGAAGCGGACCGATGCGATGATGTGTCGGTCCATGTACCTGACAGGGCTCTTGCATAGTAATCTGTCTGACCTTTCCATTCATGACACGCCGCAAGACGACGGGAGTGTCTCGTCCACCGTTTGCAACACCATGGACGCCAGAGCTTTGAGCTCGAATGCTTTTTGAAACTGGAACAAGCTCTCGTACTCGGAATGCTCACGGCCGTGGCTGACCTCCAATCAACCGGGCCCTTGGGCGCCCCAGGTCGGAACGCTGGCAAACTGCTCGTGTCAAGAAGATGTCTCTTTGAATGAAGCAACGTGTGCCACTGAGTACTTGAACGGGACTGACGGCATACAGCGATTACTCTGAAGCCACCAAGCCTTATGAGTTCCGGAAATGTTCCCAAGTAATGCAAGCTTGGATAGGCTAAAGTGCAAACATCTCGTCGGATACAAAATCTTTGCATCTGCCAGACCCTGGGGTATGAGTTGAAAACCAAATTGGGCTTCGGCAACACTCTTCGTCTGCCAAAACCAAGCTATAGGAGGCCCACAGAGGGCCGCAAAATGATGCAGGTCGGATCGGAGCGCAGTCGCCCCGAGACCCGCTGCGTCGCTGCACACTTGCGCAGCTGCTGTGCTGGGCATCGGCCCTGGAAGATGCTTCCTCTCAAAAGCTGAAGAGACGCCTGGAGAAAGGACTGACTTAGCTAGGGGCCCAAGGGTAAGTAGCACCGTATGTGCAACAGGACTGAGTACCCTCTGGGTTCACTCCCCCTCCCCCTGCACCATCAACACTGCGCAACCGACTTCGACATTTCACCCCAAAATCACTCTAAGCCCAGCGATTGCTTGGTAGAGAAGTGCCCTGCCACCCAACGCGTGTTCGAGGTTTAGGGAAACAACGCCGAGGCCTCAGATCCTGGCATCTGGACCCTCAGCCAAGCGTGTGATGATGCCTCAGGCGCAGAGCAACCTTCAACAAAGCCCACAAACATGTCCAAACACACTGGAGAGCCTTCAGAGGCACCAGAACTCTTACGAGACTTCCAACTGGCTGCTGAAAGACCTCCACATTCCCGGACCAAGGGGCCATTGAAGGTGGCACTGGGATTCATGGCAACATCGGCTTTTGCCTTGTCAAGCCACAGCGCAGAGAGCCATTGGACACTGCCGCTCTCGCGCTGTTATCATCTAGCGGCAACGAACTCAAACGAATGAAGCAGCGCTTCGGATCATGGAGACATAAACTTGATACCCCCGCCTTGTCAACGTGGTAGTAGCCGCCAATATCGACGGACTTGCCCTGGCACTCAATCATGTCCGACAGGATGGCGGCTTCCTTCTCCTCGGACTCTCGGACTCGGGCTCTGCTGCGAGCGAGCGAAGCTACTTGTATTGCCCTGCTTAAGATGACACGCCTTGAGTTCGTCGGCCACGCTTGAGAAGGTGGCCTGACGAGCAAAGAACCGGTCCCCGTCCCCAACGCAGCTTTCCGACTGATGTTCTCGGGTGCCTTCAGGCGCTGCTCCTCCTGCTGCGAAGCCAACTCCTCAGCCCAGTAGCCTCGGCTTGCTTGGAACTGGCGCAAGTACTGCACGTACATGTCATTATCGATCGGCGCATATTCTCTATGATCCGTCTCCAGTGAGCCTGGCCAGGCCAAGCAGGAACCGACGACTCACTCCTGGAGCTGCTGTCAGAGCAACGTGCGACCCAGTAGTGGCTCCCGCGATTGTCGATCTCCTTGACCTGCGATTGGACGGATGCATCTTCGAACTGGAGCGCATAAACTCAGCATCACCGGCGATTTCCACTGAACCCGAGAAAATCTCCCGTGCACACACCCAGCGAGGAGTCTTAAGGTTTGTCATGACAGTACCATTGCGATGACGATGAAGCATATGGTGCTGATGCTGATGCTGCGGCTGGCGCTGCAGCTGCTGATGCATTTGCAGCAGCTGGTAGGGCTGGCTGGTGCTGGTGCTCATGCTGAGAAGAAGATGAAGCCGAAGATGAAGATGATGAAGAAGATGATGATGACGATGATGAAGATGAAGACGAAGACGAAGATGAAGATGAAGATGAAGATGGTGACGGTGATGGCGATGCTGAAGGTGATGCTGACGATGACGGTTGCGATGGTGGTGGTGGTCATCGCTATCATCATCGGCATCCGACCATCATCATGAACACCATGGTCATGACGATGCTGTTGAGGTTGAAAAAGACGCACCACGGTCATGACGATGCTGTTGAGGTTGAAAAGACGCTGACCTCGACGACGATGATGATGACAACGATAGGGATGATGATGATGACCACGATGATGATGCTGCTAATGACGCTGATGATGCTGATGATGCTGATGATGACGATGACCCTGACGACGATGATGATGATGATGATCATGATGATGATGATGATCAGGATGATGATGGCGAGGATGAGGACGAGGCAGAAGAGGAGGAGGATTGTGCTCGTGGTGTGTATAAAGAAAGTGGACATCATGACGATGAAGACGAAAACGGAGATCACTAGCACTTAGACTTTTACCATCATCACCACCACGGCCACCAAGCTCAAGAACAACAGCAGCATCAACATCCCAACATCGGGCCGCCAAAGCAGCCGCCAGCACCACCAACGCCATCACCGATGGCCATGGCCGTGAGCATTGTTTTGTCAGGATCTGCTATCACTACAGTTCGCAACCAAGATGACCAAAGGCACGGAAAGGCCTTGCGAGAGGGGTTCTTGTTGGCATCCAGGAAGCGACCAACAGCACGGCTGAGAGCCGCGGCTAACGATGCAGCTGCCCTGTCACGGACATGTACACAGACAGTCAACTCAGACGTGCTGTTAGACACACACGTACGCACACAGAGAGTGCTCCACTGGAAGGCAAATGGAGATAGACATTGCTTTTTCAAGCTGATGTATGAATGATTGTGCACTATTGAATTGTGCTCGCAGACATTGCTCCGTGTTAACATGGGTTGTGCCACAATGCTTTGCCATTCGCATTAGCATGCCACATAACTGCAAGACCAGTCTTTCTTGATGTTGGATGATTTGACCGAATGTACTACTACGGTCTGCGATACGTTTGTAGCACAGCATGCTGTGACATCATGTAAAGAAATGCACAAACAGGGAAGGCAATACATACCGGATCATGAGAAGAAGAACGCTTATTTCAATTCTTGCTGAAGCTGTGTTAATTTCTGCAAAGAAAAGACGATAGCTCTGCTCGATTTGCCTTTATTGACAAAAAACCCGCTCGTCTCAAAGCAGAATGCTGAAACTGTTACCTGCGCTGATACAGAATGCATCGAAACACGGGCCTGTGCTTGCTAACACTTATGTTCAGGGGAGCTCTCTTAATATTTCCCGTCGTGGGACAGGGCAACTTCTGCAGCTCTTGTTGGAACGATGGGAATTATTTGTAGTTGCTGTAAAACATGCAGGACCATCTTATTGCTGGAGCGGAGATAATGGAGTTGCCAACGGGATATGACGGAGTTACCTTGATGTCCCGACAGCACAAACAGACATTACAGTAGTGCGTCCGCTTCTCGTCTGAAGGTCAAGAGGGTATATCTTATTTCCTCCTCGACATACGGTTAACTGTGATCAATCGTATTGAGGTATAGCGAAGTTCTCGTATCTTCCGAAGCAGAAACAACTATGCTCTCGTATGTCCCACGAGGATAGGCAGGGCCTACCTTATTGGTTTTTGACAGGCACTGAAGCAACTCTTGAGTTTTTGCCACTGATTAAGGATAAAGGAGCCTTCTAATGATTCTAAAGGAGTTCTCAATGAGAGAAGCGCTGCTCACTTCTGAAAAAAGGAATGTAGAAAGACAGGAGCTTTCATTATTGGCGTTTAGTGAAGGTATTCTTTCGTTTCTTCACACTATTGAAAAGCAACCGGTAGACTCGCAACACGGACATACAAACCATTTTCGTGTGAGACTTCCAAAAAGAAGAATTAGATGAAAGAACAAACTGTGATGTGAAGAAAACACCATAACTACAGAACAATTCTAGACTCTTTAACCTGAAGTCCGTTCGTGCGGACGCAAAGGCGTGGATTCTGGCAGGGGGAGGGCGGCCACGATAAACAATTTGTGCGTGTGCGTGTGCGTGCGTGAACACGTCAAGACTTGGGGCCTGCATTCCAGGACCGTTGTTCAGTCAGGAATATGGCTGGGCTTGGACTCGGCTTGAATCGAATGCCCCTGCCTGTTGCCAGTTTCCTTTGCTAGGTCCTGCCAACTTTTCAAGTTCAATGCGGTCGTCCGACAATGAGTACTCGCTCGCCAGTGATGGTGCCTGTCCCAGCTTGACAGTCCACCAAGCCTGTCCTCCATGGAACAGGTAAGCGCGAGATACTCGCCGAGGGAATCCCAGCGCAGGTGGTTCCTGGGCGAGCTCTGGAGCTCCGACTCAAGGCTTGGATGCGAAGCTCAAGAGCGCTGTCTGATGGAACGTTCCGCTTACGGCTTGAACCTGCTGGCAGTCACTGGAAACTGAATTCCTTCTTTGGTTGCAGGGAGACTTGGATGTTATCCGAGGATCTCCTTCGTGAACTGCTGGACGTGCTTCGGGGCAGAGCCGCCTTACTTTGCAAAGACCTTTCTCGGTTCCCTCTCCTCTCTTACAGCACCGTCACCGAGCCTGCTCCCGTCTCGTACATGCCGCCACCTGCACTCACTCAGAGACCGGGAAGGAGGTGCCATGAAGGCCGCTTCTGGCCTGCCAGCATCGGCACGACGGAGAGCATCTTCGCGCTTGTCCCGAGCTCCAGGATGGGGAAGAGGTCCTGAGCGCCGACACTCGGAGCGTCACAGTCATCTGGGGAGTGGGCGCTGCGCTTCCGTGTACAGAGCCAGGAGTCCGTCAAGTAGTCACGGAGGACGTTGCCTGTCACCTGAGCATGCGAGGATGGGAGGAGCCCCGGATTCAAAAAATGCAGTACCTGCAGTACCCAACTTTGCAAGAATGGCGCGCGGCATGCTCGCCGCACGCGGCCAAAACGGGGATGTTGCTTGAAACATCTCTCGGGACAGCCGTGTTTCACCAAGTGCTACGTCCATCCAGCCCATGGCTACTGCAACCCCGCCACATTTGAGACACGAACCTGCATGCTGCACTCTCGTACGAGGCAGCCTGTGCCACTTCCGGGTGACGAGTTGCGGTGATGGTATTCAGGCCCTGCTTGGCCCGCTCGCAAGTCACGCGCATGGCCTGAAGCACATTTCACTGATTGGCGAGGCACCAGGAAGCGTGCTCACGAGCTGAATGTTGATGCTTTCGAAGGCGTCAAGTGCGCTTTACGATTGCCTACATCAAGCAACTGAACGCCTGCTGCGGGGACATGATCTCAATGTCCAGACCCTCCGTGCGCACTTCCTTGCTGAAGGGGAACGGAGGGAGCTAAAGGCAGTACAGCATGTTTTGCACAAAGCTCATCATATGATTTTCTGTGAAGTCTTTCGACCATCCACCCGCGGAAGGCTTGGCCCGCCGGGAGTGTCCGCCCAGATTCCGGCAAGTACTTGTGCACCTTCTCCATGATCTGGCAATCGTGGGCCCGGGCAGGATCCAGCCAGAAGATGGCCTCTTCGCTGCTGGAAGAAGCAGAAGACTGCGCATAATCTGACATCTTTTCTTCTTCTAGCACTTTCTTGGCTCCACCTTGCAGGGCTTCTCGTTCCTGGGGAAGTCGTTGGCTTGGCATCGGCGGACCGCGAGCTTCACCCAGTCCTTCAAGGGCTTCGGCGTTAAGGCTGTGAGCCCTGCTCCGAAGTGTAACACGGGCTGGCACAAGAAGGTGAGCAAGGTGAATCAAGCAAGAGCACTTCTGAAGACATACGTCCCAGGCTCAGCCTATAGCATATGCCCAGGATGAGCCCTACACTCCCATCACTGGACCGCAACTGCATAAGTCTGGGGAAATGAAGCACGAAGTGCGCGTAAGGTTTGTGCGTGGCAACCTCTGTTTCGGAGACCATCCAGGCCTTGATAGGAGCGTCCTTGGTCTGGCAGGAGCGCCAGATGTCCCCCTTCTGCAGCCGATGGCCCAGAAGCACCTGACCCCGAATTGGCTCAGATTTGCCTGAAGACCTCCTACTTGCAGTTTAGGCCCAGGCTAGTCCATGACTGCTGGATGCACTGGACAGCTGCTAGCAAAGAAGTCGAGCCTTGTTGCTGGAATCGTTCAGGACGATCTGGATGGTGCCGGAGCATTGTGCCTCATGCTGATGGGTCTGACATAACCTGACATAGAGTCTCCGAAAGCGTGACGCAAAATGCAGCCGGTGGACTGAACAACGTGGGCAAGCATGCGGAACACAAGGCCAAAGGTACAAATGCAAAGCAGCGCTCGAGTACCGAAGAGAAAGATCCTCCATCTAGGCGATGCCACAAGAGCAACGAAGAGGAGGGGACCGAAGCTCTTCGCTGCTTCACAGCTGCTAGGGTCTAAACTTTCTATATAGTGGTATGGGGTTTCGGATCTGGCATGGAAGGCTCGGAATTCAGAATTCGCCGGTTGCGCAGCTATGACAACTCGCACAGTCCGCGAAGGGACATTTTGCAGTTTGAAGGAACAACTTCGATCTGAAGCCTGATTGTTGGTTCAGCAATGACTCCATTCATGCCGCCTTGAACAAACCCTCTCTACCTGAAACACATTCCCAAATCCCCTCCGGCTGCGCGCCTCAAAGGTTGTCGGGTGCGAGCCGTACTCTTCGGCTTTCCTTTCATACGAAGTTTCACCGATTCGATGCGATGCAGTTTGTATGAGGACATGGGTGACACGTCGATGACAAATGCTCTGTTCACACATACCTTCTTCGAAGTCACGGAGCGAGACTGGCGGAAAGTGTCGCCACGCCAATTCTGCTGGCACACGGTTTTTGCGGCAGTTGTCGATCTGTGAATCCCGGATTTGCGAAAAGCACTGTAGGTGGCGTTCACACCATCTGCGCGAGAAATCTCGGCTCTTGAATATTAGCCGCATGACGGTATGTGCGAATCACCTTCTCGGCGCCCTAACCAGTCGACCTGCCTCCTGTGCTCTATGTTTTTCTGTCCATTCTACCCAACTCTAGTAACACAAGCAGCTGGCAATGATTTCCCAGCGGCTGCTGCACTAACGACGATTGTAACAAACAACTCTGCACATGGTCATGTTTATGATGACTAGACAAAATGATAAGACTTGCGGCACATCCTCTCATCCGTTGTTTAGCTGAAACTGATTTGTTAGACCAACTCGTGCTCTTGTTGCGGGAACTAAGCTCGACAAGGCGCTGAGCCATCAAGCCAACGTTGGGGCACGCACCCATAGTCCTGGTTCGGAGGTGGGAGCTTCATGACCCTGGCCCCAATTGCTGAAGATCCTAGGCTCTTTAAAGAGGGGGTCTCTTGCTGCCTCGCTTGGCCTTCCGGGCTTTCGCTCAGAGCCAAGCTAGTCACGGCATAGTCGCATCAACTCTTGCGGCTTCATCCACTTTGCGCAGATCGACACAGCTGAAAGGCATGATGTTCCCCAACCTATGCATGTTCCATCATGCTTCTGCAGAGAGCAGGTCCTTGGGTCGAAAGCCCCATTCTTTTTGCAGAAATCGATGCACTCTGCGAAGGCCCCCGCGTAGCTGCGGTCCGGAATGCATGCCTCTATCAAACGTTCTGTCAAGGCCGCTCACAAGACTGAACTATTGGCGAAGCTGTGTGCAACCTTCTTGAGGTCGCAATTGCAAAAACTGCCCCCCCGACCGTGCATTCCATGCCTTGAAGTCCTCCTCCTTATCGTCCTTGTTCCACATTTTGCCGCCAGCGCGAATGGCAGTTGGCATCGAATTGTCGATGATGATGTCGCTGGGTACATGGAGGTTTGTGATACCTTGTCACTCACATCTGGTACATGCTTTCTTGCTTTGCACGCTCCCGGCATGAGGTCTTCCTGTGAAGCTCCGATCCCCGGTGCTACGCACCTCTGTGAGAATCGACCATCGCCATTTTCCTCGGGAAGTTTGGCTCTTGACTCATGCTGGCGCAGTTACGGCCGTTCGATCCGTCGAACCACCGTGGGTCGAGTGTGCTTTAGCTTCCTTTCGCAGCTCTGGGCCCGTTCCAGCTACGCTCTGCTGACACTCGCGTTCCAGAGCATAGCATGCTGTCGCGTACGCCTCGGATCAATGAAAAGCCGGGTGGCCCCTGCTTTGCGTAGGTGGCCATAAGGTCCGCCTGGCGAGAGAGGCGGGGATCCTACCCTCGTCGCCTTCAGGCCCCAAGCAGAAATCCCTGATGCGCCGAAGGCGGACAAGAGAGAAGCAGGAGCCCTTCAAAACAGGCCCCGAACCCCCCACCCCTCCCCCCCCCCACATGGCTCCCGGCTCCCGGNCCCCCCCTCACCACGGCTTCTTCCCTCTGCTGGCCGCGAAGCGGCGTCCCCCAGCCCGTTGTTTGCCTTAGATGTCAGATATTGCCCGGTAGCCGTCTGCAAAAGGCAGTGGGCGGCCCCTTGCTAGCGATTCACGGCCTTAGATCCAGCTTGTCTCCGGGTCGCGTTGACGCCCAGCTTCTCGAAAGTCTGTGCATACTTGGCAAAGACATCCTTGAAGTAGGCCTCGCCAGGAACAGTGAGCAGAATTACCCAGAAGTTTGCATCCCTGCGAGCCAAGTCTCCTTGACGCAGTGTCCGAACATGATCGGGTCGGAGATTTTCATCATGGTGGCTTTCAGGTGCAGAGAGAACAGCACATCCTCCACGCGCATTTAAAGCTTACACTTTTCTCAACACAGCTTCTTCAGTGAGCTTACCCAAGGTGGAACAAACGCCAACAACTGGACCTTCTCCCGTGCATCGGCGATCTCCCTCTCAAAGAATTCACGCAGCATGGTGCAGTTCATGAAGCTGGCCTGGTCCGGGCTAGCTGTGGCAACACTTGTCGCACACAGAGATTGAGACAGCCAACTACCGGGTAGCCCTCAAATTCAACCGCCTGCCCTGCGGCCAGTGCCTGTCAAACCCAGGAAGGTTAAGCTGGGTCAGTCCGGGCAACATCCAAAATCTCGCCCTTTTGCAGGGAGATCTTCTCCTTCAGGACAGTGACCTGGTGTTACAAGGTGAACAACTCCAAAAAAACGGGGTGCACAGCATGTGGAAAGGCAGCAGAACCTCGCCAGACTCGGACACCATCTCGATGCGCGCCTCACATGCCTCACCCATTCACGACGTAGGAAGGAGAAGCCACTACATCATGCGTGGCTGCACAGTAATCCTCGGAACAAGTAAGCCCATGCCACTCAGATCCTCTCGCGATCAGTCTCGGCCTCCGGAATGCTCACCGACTTCTCGTGCGCATAGAAGTCGCCATCAGACATAGATGTCACCTTAAGCCGCTCCCGGAAAACACTCTTGAGTCGGCAACTTCCTATCTCCTTGCGTACTGTGCATGGCTTGTGCTCTGAAACCCGAATCCTCAATCTTGCTCAATCTGCTACCTTTCTCTGGGCTGGCTGCATGCGTCTTGGAGTCGTTGGACCAGGCTCCCATGGAGTGCGGGTACTTGAAAGCCTGGGCGCAGTGAGCTGGTGATTGCAGGTAAGAAGCATTCAAGCCCAAGGAAGAGGAGGAGTGCAACAGCTGCAACCAGCTGCTCGAGAGTTCCGAGTTCCGCCATGGCACATACTCCTTCACGGGCACTGCTGCGCGGCGGTCGGAGTTTCCCTCGCGAAGCACGGGGTTCACCGCGCTGCCCAAGACCTGCCAAACTACGATTTTGGCACAACCGCGCGATCCTTGCCGGCTTCCGTATTCGGTTTCTTCTTCAGGACTGGGCTTGTCGTCTTGATTTGTTTTATTGTATCGAAACGTCACGGATCCGATTCTGCGAAGCTCCCGACCTTGGCATAGCGAGCCTTGATCTCCTTCTCCGCATCGTCCTCTGAGGGCCCCAACTCCATCGACGCCTCCCTCCAAGACCCAAACAACAAAACATCGAAAAACTCGCGGAGTCCTTGGGATCTTCTGGATAGCTAGGAATGGCAAAGCCCTGGCCCTGCAGCTCCGCGATGCACTCCTGGCGAGCTTGAAGGGTCCGACGGACGACTTGAGGCTCAAGTTCGACGTCAGGGGAGCTCCTTCAGCTGCGGCACAGAGGCGCTCACATTCGGCAACTTGATGATGTTGGCCTCCCAAGAGCACTTGGAGAGCTTCTCTCGACAGGCACGCTTGAGGACTCCATTGCAACAGGAACCTTATCGTCACAGCCAGAAGCAAAAAGTTCAACAAGCCATGCTTCAGTCCTGGCATTTCCTAGCAGCAAATCGCCGGGACTCGTAAAGGCCTTGCCCCGGGAATGCGTACAACTTTTTCGGCAGATACAGGACATATGTCAAACTGAGCACCAGAAATGCCAAAAGCTGGTGACTGGGAATACTGGGACATACTGTAGACCGTCATGGATTGAGTCATGGATTGCCCAGCAGGCACCGAAGAGTGTGAGAAAATGTTTGCAGCATGGGAGAAAAAGCATCCGCCCCGCCACCGCCGTCGTCTCGGTAGCATGTGGGGCTTACGGCATGGCGGGCTGTCGTACTGATCGGAGCAGACGTCTCTAAACAGCGCACGAAGCTACGCAGGGCTTCAGCAAGCGCCTCTAGAAACTGGAGACGGGTCAACATCCCTGCTGGGGGAAACAACAATCGAACAAGGTCTGGGATAGGTTGGAGAAATCACTCCGTTGCATCATGATGAACTGAACACGGAAGCTGAGCACAACCTGTTTCTGAAAGGTGGCACAACCCAAAACTCGAAGAGGTGGCACTGCTCAACGGAAAAACAGCTGGAATGTCTTAGGTCGGCTCCCCCAATCCGCACAGCTGCCGGTGTCATGCTATCGTCGAATCCGGGCTCGAATTCGAGCCATTTCGAGCCCTACCCGAAGGTTGCAGGTGCTGGGCTCGTCTGCACGAAAGCCTTGAAGCCAGGAAGCCCCCTCAAAGTCAAAGCGCCAGCTCCGTGCCTGGCCACTCTGCGCCAGGCGGCCCAGCTCCGCCAGGAAGTCGCCAGCACGCTGGTCCTCTGAAGAGAGGGCCGGGGACCGGCGCCAAGGGCAAGGGACCCAAGGACACTGCATCGAGGCCTCTTTCAGCATGTCCGGGAACAGGGCGAGCACGCCTCTGCAGGCAACAGCACTTTCCCCGACCTAGAAGAGCTGGCCTTCCTGTCGGCATCGAGGCCCGAGCGTCCCGCCACGGAAATGTCCTGCAGAAATTCACATCTGTCCCAGGACAAAGCGGCTCCTCACGAGCAGCATCCTTCAACTCCATGTCGACGCCGGCTTGTGAGCAAAATGCCTCGCACAGCATCGCATACGGTAACTTACATGCCGGCAGTGATTCCCAACTGCATACACACGGGCGCGTGGAGGTTTGCTCTGCGCAGCGTCCCTTGCCGAGAACATGCACATCTTGTGTTGACATGTCAGAATGTGAGACGGACTGTGCCCCGAACCACCCCTGTCGCGCAATCAAAGATCTCGGCTTTTCATATCTTCTTTCAACATCAACTTCTGTAGAACGGCAGACGAAGAGGAGTTGAGCGTCGAGATTGCGAGACGTCAGCTATTCAAGCCAGCATGAGACCCGTGAAAAGTAAATGTATGCACATCAAGTGAGTACCCTTCCCGCGGAAATCGACCTTGCCTTGATTATCGGATAGAGGGCATGGGTCGCCAACCTGAGCGCTAACAAGCGTTGTTTGCGGGGATGTGCCTCGGAGACGTCCCGAGTTCCTTGCATTGGCGCCTCATCCGTGTAGGTGTAAGTGATCTTTCCCTGCGCCATGCTATCCCAACCTTCCGGCCACGTCACCAGTTCTGAGAGCACAAAAAACTCAACTTCACGGCGCGGGCCTTTAAAGTCACAGCAAGTGGCACGTCCAGGTTCTTGAGCCAAAACTTCTGCGGAAAGTCAAGCGGGTCGGGCCCCCCCCACCCCGCCCGCCCACGCAACGTGACCATCTCCAGCTTGTCCAATTTCATGTCGCAGAACCGTCTGACAATCCTGGAAGACCTTGGCCGAAGCCATTTGCCCTGCTGTGCCAGCTCCCCGCAACTTTAACTTTAGAGAAGCCAGCCTCTGAGCAACGACGGTGAGGGCCTCAACATGCCTGCACGTGTTGTCTCGGTCGCATGCACTTCTTGACACCTCCTCCTCCCCCCCTCAGAGAGAAACTACCACATTGCAGTACACAAGAACAATGTAACAAGTCACATGACGAGCAATAATCATTACCATCCGAGAACTGTTGCAAGTTATACTTTACACGCAGGTTATACTTTACACTGTACGTCTTGAACGTATGCGCCACAAAAAATGGACCTTGTGAAATGAAAATCACAGCACGCACAAAGATTTAAAAGCTATGCAAAGAACAGTTCTTGTCTGCTGTCTAACGAATCTCGGAAGATTACAGCGTTTTTGCTGAGACCAACGACAACATTAACACTTGTGATAATGCAAAGCATCAGCAACGTATGGCCACGTACAGTATATTTGGCTACTGCAGAAAGCTTGAATTTCGGGCATTACCAGTGGTCACTCTTGCTTGCAGGTGGTGCAACGTCCATTCCTTATGGCTTTCCTCGGCTGTTAGTAATCTTAAGATGCTTCAGTCTTTATGCACATCTTTTGCCGGCGACCCAGTGTCGGCAATAGCGCTGGGACCTATGAGCTTACGTGCGGAAACCGTCTTCGACCTGCCTGAACTCAAGTTCGGGATTATCTCATTTGTCGTGTATTTCTGAAATGCCTGTTCAAACATCGACATAACGGTGTGGGGGAAAGAAGCACGATGTTTAGGTAAGCAGTTAATGTCGAACTGGGCAGACAGTCGTGCAAGGAATTCGCGCCTTTCGGCGATAAGGAGGGCAGCGAAAGGCTCCAAGGCCATCGCCTTGTTGGTTTGTCTTTCTTCAACTTAAGCTGCTCCAAGGGCCTCTGAAAGGACTCGTTTTCATAAGGTCCCCATCCTTCTGCTTGAACGGACCTAAGCCTTTCCTCAAAAAAGACCCCTGAGCTTCCCAGACAAACATTATCTGATGCCCCGTATCCAACGTTGGATTCGAACCAGCATCACCCGAGCGCACCTCCCGAGTAACCCTATCTTGAAAAAGACATCTGCTGTACCTGGACCAGCTCCGACGCACTCGCCAGTGATCGTACCGGCGCGGTGGTCATGCGCTGGCAGGCTTCGGCACTTGGAGTTATGCTGTGGCAGGTTCACGAAAGGCTTAGGCTTGGGGCAAAGATGGTTGACGATCAGAGCTTGCTGCCATGCTTGCTGCAGTAGCACCCGTTCCGGGCCATTTTTGGAGGCTAGCTTCTGTCTTGGCTTCAGCGTTACGCCGCTACGCAGGTCCGTGAAGGAAACCACCTGCCCCAGCGAGCATGTTGCGAAAATCACCAAGTTCTGGAAGAGGGGCCACTAATTTATTGCGCAACCTCGAATCGGACACTGACAGCCCTGGAAAACTCCTTGCCACTTTTGGCCCTGCCCAGTCTTCCTCCCTAAATTTTGAAATATCCCGTGCTGCCCTGACCTTGGCATATCTGAGGAAGCCTTCTTCTGTGCGCTGGCCCCTTGCGACGGTGCTGGGATCGTCGCAGCGGTTGCATCAAACCAATCGCAAAGCTCTGCCTGTCCTAGCCCACCCAAGCATGGCCGCAAGCATAAGCATCTCGAATCTCTCCGAAAGCAGACACAGAGGCAACATGTCCAAATCGTTGCTCTCGTCAGTTCCTCAATCTTCGGTCTCTCTTCTCTTGTGACCACTATTCTGTCTCTGCATCGTCTCCACTGCATGACAGACAGTCTCCCATAATGTTGCAAGTGCTGTTGGTGGGGGATGGGCATCTGAAGTTGGATGAACACCATGAACAACGCAACTCACAACAGTTGCCAGCATTGCTCGAGGTCACGGGCAAGTGCATCACGCTCTCCCACACGACGCCTGAAGTTTTGCGGGGCCCGATCCGCCTTGCGAGGATGCACGACCGTCCAAACGCAGCAGCTGAGTCTCCAGCCTACACTACACAAGTAAAGCCTGAATCGAAGAACTCGATAGTCGCTGCCCATGTACTATGCGGAACCGTGGCGCTTGGACCTAAAGCCCATGACAGGCAAGCCGTCCCACTGAAGTCGGGATTAATCTACGCAATCACCGTGCTGGACGAATTCAACGAGCCCAAGAACCACAGGCAGCCTCCTTTTGCTATGCAGAAGCGGCAGAAGTGACGATACGGCACATAGACATCAGTATGCTGGCAGGGGCTGGCCATCCGTCAGGTATTCCGCGTCATCGAGCATTGAGAGTTCAGGTGGCCCGCATAGCATGCTGTCCCACTCAACGCATCGGACCAGATCTGGCGCACCATCATATGCTCCTAGTGTTGCTCAAGGAATATTCAACAGTTCGTTTTAAGCACCATTCCTTTGTCATCAGGTCAGGCAAGAGCTCTTTGTCAACGAGGGATCGCAGACCTCCTGGTCCTTCAAGAGCTGCAGGAACTTTCCAAACAGCAAAAACGGCTGAGGTCCCAGTCGCTCTTAGAGCCATCGTTCGTGTTGAAGAAGACCAGGTGACAACTGGCCGGGGTGCCACCGACAGCCACGTCCTCAAATAAGCCCGCCCAATCTGGCGACGTCGATCCTCCACCTTGACACAGACTTGCAAGTTCGGGGTTCGGAAGTGGAACGTTCGAGTTTGAGGATGCTTGAAGTCGGGACGGGGTGGTTGATTAGACGGGCCCCGGTCGAGGACCCCTGGCGGGTCCACGTGGCGATTCCGGATTGCCAGTTTGGCGAGCTCGTCTTCGAAAGTCTGACAACTTGAAATCGAAAGTTCGGAAGCTCAATTCACTGCCCTGCAGATTGAGCTTCCAGAGCTCGACAGGTTGAAGGTTCCAAAAGTTCGGAGATTGACCGGCTTGGAGTTTTAGAGTTTGAAGGGTATGCGGTTTGCACAGGATGAAACGATGGGAAAGTTGAGAGAGCAGCTGGAGAGTTTGAGTTTTCAAACCCTCGACTTTGGCGTAAAAGGCTGCAAGCTTCAGGCTTCCAAGCATCGTCTTCCACAGGCTTGCATAAAGCAAAAGCTGCATACGGCGTGCCAAACAACCAAAACCTCAAACTGGCAAACCTGGACATATCCTGAGCAACACAGGCACAACCCAACCCTTAAACCCTAAAGCATTCACATTTCGGAGCCAAGAGCTTCCAACACTCTGGAAGGAACACACCCAACCAGATGGTCGCTTTAGGTTCCACACTCTCTGGCTCTGAGGTTTCGGGCTTTATGTTCCAAAGTTACATAGTTTGGAGCCTTGCTGCTGTTTTGGTCTTTGCTATGGCCATACAAGAAGATCCGAAACATGACGATGCAAACCAAAAGGGTGTTAGGGCTTGTTTTGGGTCAGGGCTTGGGTTTAGAGGTCAAGGGCTTTTGCGGCTGAAGGGCTTCACCAAGCGGCGAGTCCACATGCAAATGCTGCCGGTGTTGGCAGGAGAGTCCAGACTGGGCCTTGCGTTACGTTCGCTGAGCCGAGTCGCACAACAGATCTGTGGAATGACAGCCTACAGGGAGGGTACACAATGGGTCCTTCTCGCTGTGGGGCCGTGCAAGGAAGCTTTCGCACTTCTGCCAAAGATGCCCTTGATCAGAAACACGCAACTGCCAGCTAGAGGTGATGAAGGACAAGTGTGCGCGGGGACGGTAAAGTGTTGGTGCTTTGCTTTTCCCATCTTGAAGCGCTTGGCTTGGCCAGGAGTAGCTCCTCGACTCAGACACCACGGTCATCGCTTTGAGTCGAGATCAGAAAGGATGGGGAGCTAGAGTCGAGCNGCTCCTCGACTCAGACACCACGGTCATCGCTTTGAGTCGAGATCAGAAAGGATGGGGAGCTAGAGTCGAGCTGCGCCCGAAATCCCAAATTACCTGCTAAAGGCTCTTCAAGATTGGCCGCTGTCTCTCGCTCCCACGCGACACGAAGGCCTGCAAAGATCCAGGACTGTCAAAACTGAGCGACCTGGCAAGATCCCTGGCGTCCGTCTATGTTGTGCCTTCCCGCTCCAGCTGAACTCCGACAGAACCGCTTCAAGGAACAACGTTCCAAGTGTGGACCCTCAGCCCGGAATATGGAAAAGCCCAATCCCGGACGATCGAACTTGAGTCGCCAGCAGCACTTTCTTGAACTTGAGCGCTACGCGGCTATGCGGATACTGGAAGTGCCAAAGACATGCGACTCGCAGGCTTGAGTCACGCTGGCAGCGGCTGGCCATCCATCAGGTGCTCCTCATCGTCGAACAACCAGACTTTAGGTGGCTTTCCGTGGCAAGCTCTTCCCCTCATCACCTCGTTATAGATCTGCCTGTACCAAATGTTTCCGCTGGTGCCCAGGGAAGTGTTCAGTCCTGAATCGAGATGCCATTCCAGGGTGATCAGATCAACGACATTTTTACAAAAGAGCTGCTTGTCAATGAGGGAGCGTAGAAGCTCGAACTCGCCTCCTTCAATGTCCAGCTTCATCAATCGCTTCCCTGGTGGAGCATGGTCCTTCAAGAGCTGCAAGAACTTGCTAAAATCCAATGCTGCCACCGTGACTGTCTTGTTACCCGGCTTTCTGTAGTTTGAGTAACGATAAAGGCTGAAGCCCCAGTCGCTGTCGGAGCCCTCGTTATTGTTGAAGAAGACCAATTGGCCAGGGTCACTGCCACTGACAGCCACGTTGAATAGCCTTACTCGCCAGCCTTGTGCCGAGTAAGCCCGCTCAATTTCGTGAAGTCGATCCCTCCACCTGTTTAGCGACTAGTTCATCTCAACAGCCATGAGTGTTTTGTCGCGGCCCAGCTACAAGCCGAGGATTCTGTGCCAAAGGCTATGGCGACTAAGACGAAATGACCGGGATGGGGGGAGTTGGGGGGCGGAAAACAGGAACGATGCCCTAAACCCTGAACTGAACCACCTGCCTCGGATTTGCTTCAAAGGCGAAGGCACAGATTCCTGTGTGGCGTGAGGGTTTTGTGCGATACGCAGCTCTGCCAAAGAATTCATTGAAGACTTTGAGGTACTTCGCTCCCTTGTACTTCAGAGGCTCGAAAAGCTTCCGGACATGGGTCGCCCGATTTGCACCCAAGTCCAGGAAAATCTTCGTGCAGTTGAAGAAATCTTCAGGACCGATACCTCCAAGCGGCGAGTCCACATGCAAATACTGCCGGTGTCGGTTGGCAGGAGAGTCCAGACTGGGCCTTGCCATAGCCCTCAGAAGGCAAAGCGCCACGCTCGCTGCAAGAAGCTTCGACATTCGGCAGAGGCAGTCGCAGGGCAGCTTCCGTTGCACTCAAACGTCTCAAATGAGCCGAGTCGCACAACAGATCTGTGGAATGACAGCCTACAGAGAGGGTACACAATGGGTCCTTCTCGCTGTGGGGCCGTGCAAGGAAGCTGTCGCACTTCTGCCAAAGATGCCCTTGATCAGAAACACGCAACTGCCAGCTAGAGGTGATGAAGGACAAGTGCGCGCGGGGACGGTCAAGTGCTGGTGCTTTGCTTTTCCCATCTTGAAGCGCTTGGCTTGGCCAGGAGTAGCTCCTCGACTCAGACACCACGGTCATCGCTTTGAGTCGAGATCAGAAAGGATGGGGAGCTAGAGTCGAGCNGCTCCTCGACTCAGACACCACGGTCATCGCTTTGAGTCGAGATCAGAAAGGATGGGGAGCTAGAGTCGAGCTGCGCCCGAAATCCCAAATTACCTGCTAAAGGCTCTTCAAGATTGGCCTTTCTGAACCCGAGCTGGCCGTGGAGGGAGGACAGCAACAAACCATAATTTCTCCAGGCTTGTCATGTGCCCTCTGCAATCGAGCTGAAAGAGCTGTGAAGTGCAAGCATTGCTGTACAGCTTCCTCTCGAAACCCTGCACATTCTCACCCGCACCACAGGATGACCTGAAAGAGGACACCCCTACAGTGCTGCCCCTACTCGGGCACAAACATTCCATCGTCAGAGTACGGCCAGCCATCATCCCGGATCTCGGGGGCACGTCTTCGGGCCTGCGCGCATGGTCTGTGCTCAGTGTGCTTCGGGGTTCTTGCGCTGCTGCAGCTGCTACCGCTTTAGTACCACAGTTGGAAGACTTCCGACTATTCGGGCTAAAGGGTTCCGGAGACTGCGGCACAAATCCTCTGCAGGATCTCGAAGACCGATCACGTCGTCCATGCCGTGCAACCTTTTCCTGAGCTAGGTCTAGGAGTCTAGGAGGCTTGCTTGGATTCTCTGGCCTGGGGAACCTGAGCGGGAGAGTCCCAGTGGCTCCATGTAGTCCGGAGTCTCGCGCTGCAAGGCTCGGTAGCGTTCGACATTGGCCTCTGCACGGTCTGCGTTCTTTGAAGGTCTCAAGGTGCTGCAGTGTGTTCGGGGTTAGGTTGGATGCGTTGAAGCGATGTTCAGGAAAGATCGGATTCGCGCTCCCGGACTCTGCATCAGCTACCCATCCCAACAGCACGACCCTGCGTCGCTCTGCGTCGCTCTGCGTCGCTTGGGATGCGCTTGGCCTTGCCATCTGGTGTCGATTCGTCGCTCCAGCGGCACTCCTGCATCGGGGGCCCTTCGTACAGGGGTGGCTTGCGGGGGGCGAACATGTCTGCGAGAAAGCCTGCGGCAAATACTTGTGAAGACTTGAGCCCAAACCCCTCGACTCCAGACGTGCGAAGGCGGGGGCGCTGCGCTCATAGATCCGCACGAAGTGGCCAATAAAGCGGGTGTAGAAGTTCCTCGTTGGACGTGCACAGTGGCTTCATTCGGCGCAGCTCCTTAAACTCAGAGCTCCTGAAAAAATTTTGCGCCGAGACTCTCAAACTCGACTTGGAGCTTACTCCTCTCGCCGCCCGACGGCCCGAATAGACCAACCTGTCGCCAGCGAATTCTTGACAGGATTCTGGGCTATTTTGGGGGCCCTCGGCCTCTCGACACGCCCAGAAGTGGAGCCGCATCCATACCCGGCTGTCGTCGAGCTTGAAGTGGTCTCCGACCTGGCAACTGAAATGAGAGAGCCGCGATGGCTGTGCTTCCGTGGAGCCCTCCCCTTGAGGTCAGGAGCGGCCTGGTGCATTGGGCAGCCTGCTCGCTTGGGGCAGTGCCACCCCGCGAAGTGCGCTGAGGAGCGGTCGTGGACCAAGAAGTCCTCATTGAGAGGGGCTTGAGATGTCTTCAAAGTCAGCTAGCTGCTAACTGCACGGCAGGCCCTCCTCCAGCTCCAGAGCACCCTTGTGGTTCGGATACATGATCTGCTGCTTCAGAGTTGCCTGGCCCCGGATGGATGCACGCAGCAGTCACCCCAGGGCACCTTCTCAACTCAAGCCCTTCGTTGACTGCGTCAGCTGTGCTTGATGGAGGAGTCGTTGGCATAAGAGGACCGGAAGTCTGCATGCCTCGTGCTGCTTGCGGCTGCCACGCTCCCTTGTCCATGGCTGCTCCGGAGCACCCATCTTCTCGGCTACCTAGGTTCCCGAACTTCCCGAACACACGGGTCCCTCCGGGTTAGCAGTCCTGGGCCCTGGGCAAAAGGCCGTGACCACAAGCATCATATACTTACAGTCTTATAGTCGAGCAAAGACTCAAATCGAAACACTCTGGGGGATCCGACATGTTCGCCACGGACTGTCTACAATATCAGTCCAGGGACCCAGTTCGCCAGCCGTGGTGCATGATGGTTCACCTCTGCCACGTGCCGTCACTTGCCCGCTTCCCGCTGCGCCGTGGAAACCCAATGAAAGGCTCCCTGGCAACCGCAAGGCGCCGCAACGTCGCCTCCGTCGAGGCGAAAAAGGGCTCCAAGTGCGGATTGGCGAAGACCTTCCAGGACCGCACACCGTCAGCGCACTCACGTTTTCCGACATAGACGTTCCTTGCGTGATGTTTCGGAACCTTGGTGTAGAAGCAAGTCGTCATTTCCAGTAGTCGCGGCGCACCTCCCCCATCGAACCGCAGTCACATGATGGGACTGGCATTCACTCAATGACACAGACATGGAGGAACAATGAGCAGACGAGCCTCCGATTTCCTTCAGCAGCTTCCTTGAGAAGTCGTTGGGCTTGTGGCTGTTCTCCTCGACGGCGTGCGAAAATTTTACACGGTTGGAATTGTGTGCTTGTGTTTGCCTATCCTTGGTTCTCCTCGACTCTTCCCCCCTCGTTCAAAGACGGCCGGGACCCCACTCCGAGCTTTGCTCCGGAAGCTGTCCTCGATCTTCATCACCGGGTACTGTTTGCCTTTGCTTGCGGCTGCTCCAGCTGTTCCTTCATTCAGAATTCAGGCTTGCACGGTGCGGAAAGCTCTCCATGCTCGGCCGCTCGGCCCTGCCGTCCTCCTGTGACGGGGCTTGGGCTTTTGGCCCCATCTTCCTGCCCTGCAAAGGCGCACATCCCCATGGCCGCACGATGTCTCGGAACCCAACGGCTGCGTCTGACGTCTGATCGTCGCCCAAGGCTAAGGCCCCATTCCTTTTGGGGCTCCAGGCTTCGCTTGCAGACATCCGGCCTCCGGGAAGAAGAGCTTGATCGTCGGATAACCCTGAACCTCGAACTTCTGGCAGAGGGTCTGGCATGCACACTTTGCGGCGAAGGATGCAAAAGGCGGGGAGCTTTCGCTGTGGAAAAAGCGCCTTCGAGATCTGACTCATACGGAAGTCGACATGCATCATGCATCGGAAGTTGACACGCATCGGGCTGGAAGGCAGTCCGGGATTGATTCAGCTACTCCTCTCATCTCACCCTTGCGAAGCTTTCCACAGCCTAGCGCGCACTCGGGCCTTCCCTTTGCACACGTAGGCGTTCGCTTCGAGGGCCTCTTTGGGCCCTGCCTCCGCCCTCTCAGTCCCGGCCCGGCCTCGCTGCCCGGCGGCAGCGGGGCGGGGCCTGGGCTCTCAGTCCTCCAGGTACTTCGCTGCCTCGGCTGCGGCAGCCGCCAGAGCCGCCTTGCGCCGCGCCTCTGAACCCCGAGAGCTCCGAAAAACCAAGAAAAGAGAGGACAGAAGGCCTCCTCACGGATACGCGAGATCATGACGATGGTGTTTTTCCTTCAGGATCGGAAGAATCAACAGCGTCCAAGACGGCAGAGGTCACATTCGGCTCTGCGGCATAACACAATTGAAACGTGGCAAGGAAGCAATGTGCGTAAACCGTGAAGAGTGTTCATGGCTGCAAAGCCAAGAAACAACGAATTGAAACCTTGCTCTGCAGCGATGTCATACGCGGTCTCTTCCAGGTCGTTGCTGGCACCAGACAGGTTCACGACATTTGCTAAGGATTTATGTGGCATCCACTCGGTGCTACATGTTCCAAACGATTCCGGAACGTCTGTCTCGAGTGCGCAGGCAGAGAACTCAACATCTTCCTGTATGGAGCATCGCAAAGCCTGATGTCCACATCCACATCCTCCTGAAGCAACCAGGCAACCAGGTCCTGCTGAGCCTGAGCTAAACTCAGTCCGCTGTCTGACAACACAGTCTAGCACTGTTTGGGTCAAGGGGCTGCGGCCAGAGCCAGCATCAGCGCCGTGTTCCTGGGAGTAGTCTGGAATCTCCGGCGAGTCGTAGGGTGAATGCGACTGGCGTGTCCGAATTAGCAGAGATGCCCGTTCTTCTCGACACCATTCAGGTCTGCCTGGCGCCTGTCTAGCTCGCCGAACTTCACATATCGACACCAACACACAAAGCATCGAGATGCTAAAGACGCTGGGCAGGCCGGATGAGCTGTTTGGCGGCCATGGTGTTCCCCCTTACAGCGGCAATCATCAGCGCCGAGATGCCTTCCGCAAGGGGCATGACAGTGCCAAGGCTTATGGGCACGAGGCGCTATGAGGCGCTGCTAGTGCTGCCATGCGTGAGCCTTCCGAGGTCGTTTGCTGAGGTGTGGCGTGCTTCCGCAATAGAAACTTCACCACCTCCTGGTGAAAGCCCCAGATGCAGTTGCTCCTCCGCTACATCTCTACTCCGCTCTTCCGCTCTCGTTCTGCTCCTGTTTCCCCCGCTCTGCGGCGTAGAAAAGCGCCGTCCACTGCCGCTTGTCCTGCACGCCGAACTCGAGAAACTCGAGGCTCAGCAACCTTAAACTTAATAAAACGACTGAGCGAGCGAGCGGGAGACAGAGAGAGGGAGAGAGTGACGTGAATGCCTTGATTCGCCAGCTGTTGCACTCACGATGCAGCGAGCAAGCAAAATCTGTGTGGTCTGCAGTGCTGATTTTGCAAAACCTCGACTCGAATGTCCTGCAACTTGATGTCTGCACGGGCCTGCCACGTCTGTGAAATCACGTAACTCTGATCTCGCCCAGCCCTCTCTGATGATAACTTGCCGAAACTCTGAACCTACGTTTCCACCTTGCATGTCCTCTCATGCCTTGCCTGAACCATTGGGCTGCATGGCAACTAGCAGACTAGGCCGAACCCAGGCCAATGTCGTCCAATCTCCACTGCGGCTTTCTGCTTGTTTGGCCACCGGGTTGGCAACGAGCTGTCGCAGTCACTCGCGGGGCCATTCAAGTCCTAAGCCCCCCAACGCCTCCAAGCCCTTTGAACTTAGAAGCACGTTACAAAGGAGCCTCAAGCAGGAGCGGTGGGATGTCGGCAGAGGCATCCATGCAGGCCAGCCTTGCAGAGACTGTAGAAAGCGGCCACCAAAGCCAAGGAAGAAGAGAGTGGGGGAGGCGGGGGGCCAAAACCACAACCAGTGCAGCGCTCCCCTTATATATACCTCGTCGTGACACATTCGACCTGACCAACTGTGGCACGCTCCGGAAGACCTCTCGCTACACGGGGAGTCACAAGGCCCGGGGTTCTTCGTGTGCAATTTACGGTGCCGTAGGGCCAGAGGTCGCGGCATCATTGGCGTCCGACCGGCCACGTCCTGCCGTGCTTGGATCTTCTCAGAGGACACACACGACAAACAGACGCCCTTCTAAAAACAGCTCCTGAGTGTCAACGGAGGCCCGTCGCTCCAGGAGAAACGAAACGGCCTAGCGCATGTCCGACTCCGAGCATTGACACACCGAAGTTGCGCCACGTTCGCTCCCTCCTTGTCAGCCCGTGGCTTGTTGAAGATGTTCTCCATAGAGTCTAAGTAGGGTTCAGGACTCAAAACCCCCAAGCAAACTCCAGCAGCTTTTCGGGGCCTCTGTGGAGCTGTTCCGGCAGGCATGGGATAGAGGCGTCCAGCTCAAGCAGTCCTGTTGAGTTCAATATACGCATGATGTGAACTGTGATACGAAATCTGCCGAAGCGAGTTACTTGTTCCTTGCCGTAGGCTCCTTGTTCTCAATGCCAATCTTGGCATCCAGGAGGAAATCCAAACAGCTCACCTCGCTTCGGCTCAATAGATGCGGCATGGTGCCCAAGAGCCATCAGAGAAACAAACAGAGAGCAGAATACAAATTTCCCAACCACTTTCTCCAACAGCATACCACTTCATCCCCCACACCTCCGAATCACCAAGTATTTTCTCAAAAAGCATACCATCAATCTTCCACCTTTTTTCCAACTTTTCAGACCTCTTTTTGGCATTTTCAACCAGCCAACCACTTGCCCCCAAGTGTCCTAATCTTCAGCATCCCATTTTTCAACGAGCACACCAACAGCCCTCACCCTCCAAAATCGCATCATTTTCTCCGTATTCATCAAATAAGTCATAACTTTTTGTTTTTCCTCTTTTGCCATTCTTGTATTGGTTACAGCAAACTTCTATGATGTGCCAGTCTCTGACTTAAACTTTCACAGGTAGAACCAATATAGCATTTATTATAACCAACATCAACGATTTTATAAATTTCCCATTATGATATTTTTTCATATCCCTATAGATCCTAATGTATCTTTTCTTTAAATATCTATGAATAATTTCCCAATAAATGTATAATGAGTTCGGTTGACGACCAAATAAACAAGAAACGCAACGAACAAATGGAGAACATCAAACGTGATTTAATTACTTTTAAAAGCATTCAGGAACTGATAGATAAAGTCAGTGTTGGAGGACGACGTGGAATATTTAAAGTATCAAAACAAAAGTAAATGTGGTGGAGGAATTGGTAAGTGCCTACCCTTTAATTGTTGCTCGTTCAGTTTGTTTTGATGATTAATAATATCAAAAGTAGATATTATAAACTATCTTCATTATCAATTTTGAAGACATGCTCTAATCCAATATAAAACATATTGTTAATGTCCTGCGACCGTAGTTTTATGAAAAAGAATGAATAAGGTTTGAAATTTACTGCTTGGTGATATATTTCATATAAGTGCTGTTTATCAACCATTGCTGAATTTTCCTCTACAAATGCTTTCATATTTCTTAACTTGAAAATATATAATGAACTAGAATTTAACCTAATAATCGGGGCTACTGCATTGTATTTTTGAACCGATGTTAGAACTGATGTTGCGTTGTGTCTGCTTTTTGTATATAAACCGTGCAATATCTTAGAATATTTCATAAACCGCTGGTCTTCTGCCATATCATCAATTACGATAAGCACCGAAAATAAGTATTTAATCTTGTTCTTCTTCTGATACTCAATTACTTTAAGTTGAGTGTCAATGATCTTTTGCAATGCTTGAGGATCATAATCATCAAACAGATATCTTTCTTTATCATTATCAACTTTGAGATGGTCGGTTATGTAACGCTTTACTGGTATCCAGTTATCATCAACTGACGCAGTCGGGGAGAAAATATAGATACGTTCAAAACAGTTCATGTACCTTTACCACCTTGACTACTTGCACAAATGATTGATCTAAACGGCAACTTATCCGCAACATCAAACTTAGATTGTTTGTATTCATCGGTTTTTGGCTCTATAGGCTCAATTGAAGGTATGTTATCACTCATTATTTAAGCAGAGAAATTATACATCATTCAATATAATGCTCAAGTATTGAGAAGTGATAGATGAGATTGAAGAAGTAGAGAAAATCATCATACAAGATACCAAGCTTAAAAGGTGTTGCAACGCTTCTTTGGAATTGGTTGAGGCAGTTCTGGAGTATTTAAAAAAATCGAAGAAAGGTTAATGAGTGAGAAACAGAAAGAAGCAAACGAAGGTGGCTTCCGCTTAAACACGGATGGGCTAAACTGCTTGCCTTTGCAAATGTAGAAAGAAGACTTTTCACAAAGAAACCAAGATAAACAACGCAGGTAAAACAATCATTGAAGACAGGAGCAGTTGGAAGGTTGGAAGAGGAAGCACCCCAGACGATGGTATTCTTGAAGAAGGTGTGCTAGATCAGATAGGATCGGTTGAAATCTGCGACATGGGATGGGGTCAGAAAAAGGTAACACCAGAGGAATGCGAACAAAGAATAGAGAAATTGGAGACAGATGTTGAAAGGATAGACAAAGATGTAACTATTTTGAAGAATAACTGAAATTTGATGGATTAATATTTTAAATCTAGTGTATACTGACAGTGTATAGTTCCCCCTGCCCAAACATCTGAACATCTGGAAGAAAATCAGTGCCCCGTTGCTCCCCGTGTGTGATGGACAGTTTCATAAGCAAACCATAAGAGTTTGGAAATGATATTAATTCGTAATTAGTTTCATTAAATCTTAAGCTAAAAATCTTGTTATATATAGAGATATTTATAACAATATCTTAACCTGTAAAATTAATATTATAATGCCAATAAAAGTAAATAACATATCAGTTGATACCGAAACAGTTAATGTTGTTACTAGGAAGTGTTATCGGTGTAAGCAAATCAAACACATTGATTGTTTTAAGCGTTGCTATAGTGTTAGGAAGCATTCTTAATATTATGTTAAATATACTATGACTTGTTCTGAATGCTTAGATAAGTCTGTCAAGAAACAGTGACAACATATTTTCTTTTAGAACTGCATTTCTTTAGTATTTTGAAAACACTTAAAGAGATGTCACCATTATGTTTAGAACTAATGGGCGACGACTTCCAAGAATGTAGTAGCTGTAAATTTGCCAAACACATAGATAAATTTGATGGCTTCCTAACCTGCAACTGGTGCCGTGAATCACAACGACGTTGCCGTGCAAAGATCAAGGATGAAGTTGTCACGTGCCCTGTTTGTACTTACGAAAGAAAGAAATACAAACAAGCCCAACACGAAAAGTCACAAACCCACCAATATTATTTGCAAAAGCTAAGCGATCCAGACTTTGAGAAAGATGTTCCCAAACCAGACAAGATCAGAGCAGTTGATGGTAAAGAACACTACATGTGTAATAAATGCAATTCAGGAATGATCGCCTGTATGTGGGCAAGACACTTTAACAAACCACCACATTTGAAACCAACAACAGCATAGTTTTAATGTAACTATAATACATAAGCAGTTATATAGTATAATTACAGTATTGTTTTAACCCTTAACCCTAAACCCTGAACCAAATTCTACAAGGACCCGCTTGCCTATTTTGGGCTATGGCACCTAGGTAGATGTAAGCAGTATTCCTAGGATGGTAACTTGGGTTGGGATCATCCTACTGGGGCTCAGATCTCAAGATAGATGTTATCCTAGGGTGGGTGGTGAGATCTTAAGATAGATTGTAATCCTAGGGTGGGAGGTGGGGGGTAGCATTTTCTATGAGGTGGGCTTTGCCTATTTTCGGGTGGTGAGATCAGGCTGTGGATCAATGGTTGTTGCTGGGGGCCAACTGGGCGGGTTTTGATGGAAGATGGCTTTTGGGGTGCAGTTCTTAAAGGGCTGGTGAAGAAAGTCGAAAGTCTGTTGAGTTCTTGAAGGGAAAATGTTGCGATTTTGGGGGTGAAGGCTGTTGGTGTGCTCGTTGAAAAATGGGATGCTGAAGATTTGGACGCTTGGGGGGCAAGTGGTTGGCTGGTTGAAAATGCCAAAAAGAGGTCTGAAAAGTTGGAAAAAAGGTGGAAAATTGATGGCATGCTCTTTGAGAAAATACGGAGGTGTGGGGGATGAAGTGGTATGCTGTTGGAGAAAGTGGTTGGGAAAAATGAATGGAATGTGCGGTGCCAATAGCCTAAACAGGCAATATCAGCTAACTTGTACTGGGGCCGCAGACCGTCGAGGAGCTCTTGGAAACCGCTGCGAGCATCACCACATCCTGGAAAGGATCGGGCTCTGCTACTCGGAGAGCAGTGTAGCGCCCAGTGGCTTCGTGTTCAGGTTCGGGCTTTTCCATTCTTCACCGCAGCAACCAGTACATGACAGAAGCTTCAGAGCATCGAGCGCCTGTCCCCTCAAAGTGCGCAGCGTCAGGTCCATGCCCTGCGGCGACATGTCACGGCAGGCGGTCATTTCTGTGCCCAACAAACAGGGCTCGGGCAAGCAGGTCAGCTCCAAACCAAGGCGAAGTTACGCTTCCAAGCGGAGGGGTAGGAGGTCAAGCTGATGACTGCCGGCGAGATTCCAGGCACCCCCATGAAAATACCCAAGCTGTCATCCCAGCTCCTCCTCTGCGCAGTCGACGACTTTTCCTGACGCCACCGGAGACAAAATGCAGGACCACGAGACATAGTCTCAAGACTTGACTCAGCAAGACACTTTACCATGAAGTCAAGCAGCTGAAGTCGCCCACCCTCAGCGCATGGAAAAAACCTGCATGTGCGGGCAGGTACACATGTACGCAAGGACAGACAGAGACAGAGACAGAGACACAGAGAGTCTTCGGCGATCCGCACAGCCAACTCCAGTAACCTTCGATGCGCTGGCGCTCGTCCTCCGCCATCTCTCGGCCGTCCTGCGGGGAGTAGCCCGACCTCTGTTTGGCAATCCAGTGTCTGGGACCTGGGGCCGCTCTTGGGAAGGCCGCAATGACCAAAACACATCCGTCTTCTTGGCTCCGCACATCTTCAACCTCGCTGTGAGAGGGTGGGCGAACTCCCGGCCAGCTTCCTAAGTTAAGGCATCGACCACTCCACCGGGACATCCCCAGTGAAACACGCTAAGCATAGCTGATTTCCAAAAACAGTGCACAAATGAAGAGAGAGAATAAGGCCCAGATGGGCCAAGGTCCAAGTCCAAGGTTCATCGTTGTCGGGCAGACCATGGAGGAGGTGCCTTGGCCATTGGCTATGGCGAAGCCAGAAATCTGGAGCCGGCGATTCAAGCACGAGGACACTCCATTTACACCCAGAACAGGACAGGGTTGAGCTGCAAGCTGCCTTGAACGTAGTACACAGTTACACACTCTTCATACATTTGTTGCCGGCGGGCATGGCAGCATGCTGCGCTGATTGCACGCAGTCCTACATCATCTGGAGGCTGACCATGCAATCACGCAATTACGGAGGCCGATGCAGGTGCAGGCCCTCTTTGGCCTGTCCTGCAAGATGCCGCCGCCTTGCCCCGCCTGAAGCTTCCGCCGGCTCCTCCTCCCAACGCGGTTAACAGAGAAAAGGAGAGGAGACAGAGACACACACGCACGTGCACGCCTCCGGCTTTCGGGCTTCGGGCCGGGCCTGGAGCTGTGCAGGGTCCCTTGGGCCGCGGTCGCGGGGGCGGCGAGGACCAGCTCCTGAGAGAAAGCGTGAGCTTCGAGCATCGATGGCTTCGTTTGCCGGGACCTTTCTCGAGGAGACCCATTCGAGGGGCGGAACCCGAAGCCTAGAACTCTCAATCTTTTTCCCCGGAGCCAAACTCACGGACTCTTGCGGACACCGCACGTTGCAGCTGGCCAGTCCTTGGGCACTCGGCTTTCCGATATCAGAGCGTCTCTCGTCTCTGAACCTCCAGAGGTGGCTCTTCCTGAGCCTGGCGCCGCTATCGACTGCGCCCATTCTTCCGCATCGGGCGCCGCTTGCTTCGCGCCGAGATGAAGCATTCTTTCATGGGGGCAGACTGCAAGGGTCGCCAACGCTGCGAACCCCTGCAAAGCCTGGGTGATCTTCGCTCTGTGCGCTTTTCGATCCGATGGAGACTCCCAACGACCGTCAGATACCCTCTTCAGTGTGCAAGTAGGAACCCGGGTTGCTGCTGAGTCTTGTGATTCGATGATGCCGGGCCGAGATTCTGGCGGACGTGCATAAACTCTCATGCTTGGACATTCTAGGAGGCCTGGCTTGATTCTGGATAGATGCATGCGCCCGAAGCAGGACATGGCAGAAGTACTGCTAACAAGACTGCCACAACCCCGTCTCAGGCATCTTGGATGGTGTCGACGTCCGAAGAAGATGGGCAAAAGATTAAGTCAAAAAGATGCATTCATCAGGCAGATCGATGAAGCCAGCTGTGTACGGCTAGTGACTTCCTGCTTCTCTGGTTCTCTGCTGACAGAACTGATGGTCCTGCAGAGGAATCGTACTAACCGGAGGGCATCACCCCTCCTTCCTCTGCTTGGTCGCCTCTTACATGGGGTTCCAACATCTAACAACTAAGCTTCCAGCAATCCCTTGCGCTCTGTTCAAACGCTTCTTCGGTTCTATTCGAGTGCGGTTAGGAGGTATTCTCGCTTTGACAAAAGAACCGGAACCTTGAAGTGCTACTCGGCTTATCAAAGCAAGGCTCTGCAATGATCAACAATTCGGGGTTTCGGGGTGCCTCTTTCTCTTGTCGCATCTCTTGATTTGGGCGGCATCGTTCTTCTTCCTGCTCGCTGCTCGCTGTCTCACCTTGAGAAGCATCAAACTGCCGAAATGACGCAAAAAGTCTGCAATCGACGCCCTACTGCAAGCCCTAATCCTCAGATTCCAAATGGTGCACCAATGTGCACCTGCTAGCATGAAACGCTGTTGGAGCAGCAAGAGAGCAACCATGCCCGAAGCGGGATGCGGCGTCCAGGGACCTTTCCCTCCTTCCAGGTGTGTCAAATCGAGCAACTTCAGATGCGGGGGGACACATGCGGCACTCTGGAGGCGCCTGTGTTGGTCTTCGACCGATTCTGAAGGTTGGCCTTGGATGCCACTCTTTGGACACTGACCAAACGTGCCCAGGATCTGGGCAAGGCTGGTCATATCTTGCTCCATTGCCATAGTCAAACCAGCCAAGTCGCCAATTCCTGCGCCAACTGCGCAAGCTTGCTCGCCTCAAGCTTGACGCTGAGCGGAACACCCCCTCTGCTCTCCGCGGCCCTAGCCAGCATACCTGTTGAACATCCCGAGGACCAGTGAACCGGACTTTCCCTAACTCCTTGCAATGGCTCTGGCCCAGGTTTGGGCCACATGCCGACAGTATCCGACGATAACGATGCATCTGCCGTTTGCGTACGCAGGTGCAGGCCACACCAGAGCCACAAAACAAACTGTAAGTTATGAACACCTCGATGACTTATTGAGTAGTATCGAAAGCAGCCCGGGTGCATTAAGGCTCTTTTCTCGGCGAAAATCCTCCACATCCTGAAGCCATTGGAGCCCTGAGCTGTCAAGGGAATGCGTCGGGGGCGCTGAAAATCTTCAGAGCTGCTGTCAGGTGGCTTTCCTCCTCGTCATCTGCATCGCCCTGGCGTCTTAGACATCGCCCAATCCCACAGCCACACCCGAGCCTGTGGGAGGTCGTTGCTGGGGTCGCTGGCGCTGTAGAGGAGCACCCTCCGGTCCATGCCAGCGGACGCCTGCGCTGGTTGCTGATCTCAAAGGAAAATTCAGCCGAAGCGTCACGATCCTGCTGCCCTGCTACTCAAACGTTGCCGAGGTACAAGCACATCACCCGATGGAGAAAAGGCCAGGGCCAATGGAGTGTCCTGTTCTTCCGCACCACTTGCAGCGGCACAAGACAATTCCATGGTACTAATTCTCAAAATTCAAGTAGCATCGGTGGGTTTGCCTACAGCTTGACGCACCTTGTGCCGTCCAAGCCTTCTGACCACCATCCCACTCTCTGCATCGTAGAGAACGACCTGGCAGGGCATGGCAGAAGCAGCTGCTGTTGTGCTGGGGTCTTTCTACCAGGCGGCGGTCGGCGACTGTCCGACGGCACCGTGGCAAGCAGCAACCAGACGCCCACCTGAAGCTCGCGGCTGTGGATCCCAAACCTAGCATCTGCTGCTGCGCTGTGCCTGGAGCAAAGGCAACGGCCCAAAGCAGCTGCGGGTGGCGTCGGATGTGGCGTGGGACCTGACAGCTTCGCATCTACAGCACACGAACCCACGCGTCGTCTGACAGCCGAGGTGCAATTTCTTTGGAACATTTGGCTAATGATCTGCAGGCCGCCACTTCATCTTTGGAGAGCGACCACAGACGAAACCTGTGGAAAAGCAGCTTGCAGAGAAAACCAGTAGACTTGTTGGACACCCATGTGCACTAAACGTACTTTGCGGGACCGATCGACTAGGGTTGGAAGTTCCACTTGATCTCCTCGACACCTGCATATTCCCTCCAGAATGGGGAGTAGGCCGTGGCAGGCCTCCTGTCCCAGCCTGCACTTGCAAGCTGAAGCTCTCTGTCAGACCATCCGACAGCGGTGACGTGATCCTCACAGCATCGTGGTAAGGAGTGTGGGATGGCGCCTAGGCATCCAGCTTTGAAGCAACTGCTCGCGTCGTGAACTGAAGTGGCCTTGTGGCCGGAAAGTGTCCACAGCAATCTTTGCTGCTCCACATCCCAGATTTTCACCGTCCTGTCTGGCAGATTCTCGACAAGCCGAGCAGATTCTGCGAGCCCCAAAGCACCTGTCCGCAGAAGCCGTGGCCACCAGCGTCGGATCGAGGGCTGAGTGGGCGACCTCGGCTTCGCCCGCAGGCGAGCGGATGCCGGCGGGATTCTGAGCCGGGTCGAAGGTGCCAGCAGACACCGCGGGCCAATGACCAGACCAAGCGGCTGCATAAAGTCCTCCTGCTCAGCCATCAGCATTTCTCAGTGTACATGAGTCTTGAGGATGCGATCCGAGAAAAAACATAGGCACCATGAAATCCAGCAGCCGCTCTGCCCGTGGTTGGTTCTAGAAAGTTCAACAAGTGCAGATGCTTCCTGCCGACACCCGAACCTTTCCCGTGAAGTCTCAGCACCAGAACGAATGCACGAGGCTTCGGGACACCAAAGCAATAATTGGAACAACGAGTTCGAGAATGGAAGCAGCATGCGCTTTCCTACACGCGCCAACGACGTTGCCGCAGCATTCACGACCAATTATATAGCACGGAACTTGCGAGCACGAGAACGATGACAGCAACAGTGGCAACGATTCAGTCACGATGCTTCTGAATCAGTCATTGAATCTCAGCATCACAGGGACGCCTCCGCTGGGAAGCTCGGCCAGGGCCAACCCTTGGCCCTTCGCGAAGAGCCGCAGCCCGCCGTCCCAGGCCGCCGTGGCAAAGCCGCCTAAGCAGACGTTGCAAGCTGACGTCAAATGACGTTTTGGCACTTCCATTGCTGCGGCGACACCGCTGTTTGGATCGACAGAGATCCCAAAGACCTGAGTTGCTTCTTCATAGTGCATCAAACATCTCAAACGAAAACGATTCATGGGCTTCCGCTGTTTCTGCATGGAGGGAGGGAGGGAGGGAGGGAGAGAGAGAGAGAGAGAGAATTCATGAATTCGCCTCCCGGCAGGCACCCGTGTTGTCTCCACCCCGGAGGGCTAAGATGCAAGCGCGTGGCATGGGGCTCCGCAAGCTTCATGGCCCCATGCAAAGCAGAGCAAGCACAGCAGAGGCGACGGCAGGAAGAATTTGGAAGTGGATAGACCATCAAAACCCCAACCCGAGCAGGTACGCGCACGGACAACATAACCCGTGGGATAGAAGAACTTTGCAGCGGTCGCAAAGGTCTGCCGGCAGGGCCTGCGGACCAAGCTGGTGCAGGTGCAGGCAGCTCAGATAATTCGGCCTGCAACTTCCATGCGCAAACCAAGGGGGTCTATGCTCCAAGCACAGAAGGCTCGCACAGGGGCGACCCAAGGCGTGCGCCAGATGCAGAGGGAGCACCAGCCAACAGGAAAGACTGCCACTTGATGATGATGATGATAAGACGCCTTCGCAAGTAAGATAAACTGAAACTTGGCCTGGGTGGCCAGCGATGATAATCGTGATTAGAAGAGGATCAACGACCAGGTAGCAATATCGACACATGAGTTCTAGTCGCAATTTCCAAATGCCAAAAGGCCATATCAAAGCCGTAGCCAACCGGAGAGCCAAGCCACTGCGCAGCACGTCGCCAACGTCGTCGAAGTGGTAACCCAAGCAGGAGATCGAGCAACTGCTTTGCATACACCCACACTAGCAGTAGCAGAGGCAAGTTCCAAGCAGGCGGGGAAAAGGCGGGGCGACTCGAGTCATTCACGACTCAGTGCCGGCCCACCCGGCATAAGCACTACGTAGGATGGGCCCCGGGAGGTGTTGCTCTGTGCAGCAAGGAGACCGTCCTCGGATGGGGGATCCGCTGCAAGATCCTTCCGGACGCCTCGGCAGGCCGCTGCACGGAGCTGATGCTCCGTCGAAAGCAATCCCAAACTGCTCCAAGGCTCGACGTCCCAGCGCAGCGTGGTGTTGTCTGCTGCTCCAGAGAGAAGTGTGCCATTCTTGGCGAAAGCAAGGGCCGTAACGCCATAGCGATGGCCAGTGAGCCTTCGTGCAAAGTGGAGTTCGGAAGAGATCCCATTCAGCAAAGCTCGCGGCAAACCCCCGCAAAGTGGACTAGAAACTCCTTGATCTTTATGATCTGCCAAGCTAAGATCCAGGCTTGCGGCACGGCCTCAGCTAGTCAAAGGTTGCGCAGAAATGCTGAGCAACTTTTCAAAGCCCGTGACTCTCGAGTCAAGCAGCCGCGAGGGCGTGGAGATATTCCAGACACAGATCATGCCCTCCTGCCACAAGAGTCTACCGAGAATGGCGGGGTTATCGCAGCAAGACTTGTTGCTGCAAAGCATCCGCTGAACCCCAAACTCTGACGTCCCAACACTTGATGATAATTCTAGGAGCTGTGGCAGCGATATGCTGGTGCTCAGTTGATGCTACCGGGAGCTGCAGTGGGCCTATGAGAGTTGCCCTGCCCTTGCAACCCGGCAGGCATGGCATAAGATCTATGGGGCTGGACTCTGGAGTCAAAAGCCTTGCCCGTGCACACGTGTGTCTGTCAGTCCATGTTGCTCGAATTCGAATCCAGGTGATGTACGAGCAGCCGCTTTCTTTTCGGCATCAGGCACATTGCTACCTCAACACGTCACTGACGCCCGGCGCCCGCCAAGAACAAGTTTTTCGAATTGTAGCGTACTTCAGTGGGCCGCACCCTGCATCGCGAGCCACCCGGTGCGGTGGAGGCCCGCCCCGACCCGCCGTCGCACCCTGTATCGCGACCCACACCGGTGGAACCTCCCGGCGCTGCACCCCGCATCGACCCCCAGCGCCCCCGTACGATGAAACCTCCCGGGCCGCACGCCGTATCGCGACCCGCGCCGGAGGTTGTCTTGCGCTGGCGGTTGTCCCGCGCAGGCGGTTGTGCTGCCGCGCCGCACCCCATATCGCGGCCCACGCAATTGGAAAATCTAAAGGAAAGCACAACCCCCGAGGGTTTTTTTGGAAGAAAACAAGCTTTACCCACCGGGGCCAGACCTTGTCACCGGATGCCAATAAACCCTCGGCTGAGATGGCGATGGCATAGATGGCACGCCTGTGGCCTGAACCCATACAGAGATGCACACAGTTTACTGTCACGGCATCGCCGCGCCTTGCAGCTGTCCCAGGAAGCCCGGATGCGGGGTTCCATTGGAAGGCTCGGGCTGCTCCTTCGTGGGCTTTGTGCTCGTGGGCTTTGCGGGTGCGCCAAGCCAGTTTAAAACAAGCGGATTTCACCCAAGGCTGGGAGTGGCAGTCCTCCGGCTCATGAGCGGCAGCAGCCTCCAGACATTCACATGCGAACCTGGCTTGAGGTTGCGGTTGCTTCCCTATGCAATGCCTTGCCAGCCTTCACCTGAACAAGAAACACCTCTCAGTCCGCCGTCAAGCAGCAAGACCACTGCGACGAGCACTCGATGACATGGCATGGGAACGCAGTTGTGTTCGCATCCGACAGCCGGAGAGCGAATACAGCTCGTTCTGCACTTCAGATCAGGTACTTCCTGCAGAGGAACTGCATTCTTCATCTCTGGTTGTATGACTACGTGGGAAGAAGCTTCAGCCCCTGAAAACCAAGCTGCTAAGATGACCTCGCACTAATTCCACCCATGGTAGTGGAAGCTGCCAGTTGGCCCAAGGGCCTAAGATGGCTGCGTGGGCAGCACGGTCACGGCTCCAAACGCACAAGCCCGCGAGCACTTCGCTTGGAAGCTGTCAAGGATAACTCGAAATGCACCTAGTCTGTTCTTGTCGCGATCTTGGTCAGATCTTGGATCCTAGGTTGGTACGGAGCTGCTCTTTGTCCTTGCATACCCTGAAAAGAGCAGGGACAACCTTGTCATCCGTGCACTCCACATGGGCGAAATCCATTTCAACCTCTGCACCATGGCTGATTAGTTTCATGTCGTTCGCATCTCGGCATCCAAGCTGAACAAACAGATCTCTGGATCGGTTGCATGAGCTATGAGTGCCTAGCCGTCCCAAGCCCTATCATTTCCAGTGTTCATGCTTACTCCATGCCAGCAAGCTTTCATCACAGCTGCATTCACGTAAGGATTTGGAAGCTGAGTCGTGCCAAGATGGATTCACGACGAGGGAAAAAGGGCGAATGATTGGAGCAGCTGGGCTTACATCACCCTCAGATAGCAAATCCCAAAGCCTGCATGCCCACAACTCGGCGATATTCTCGCAAACTTACGTTCCCTAACAAACCACGCTGGAAGCACAGCCATGGGTATCATTGTCCGGGCACACCTGCCGTCCAACATGAAATGCGTGGCTCAACACGAAACTACTGAGCTGCTATGAGCTGCTGAAACTCGATGAGGAATCTGCCCAGGGCCGGCAACAAATCGGCCCTAAGAGCGCTGGGTTCTGCACCCCCTGGCTGGGAACCTTAGTGAAAGCGACCAGTGAACCCCAGACCAGCTGTGGGGATTGGCCTGAATGTGCTTACACCACACATGAGGATGTGAACTGGTCCAAGGTCTTAAGTCTTAAGGAAGTCGACATGGCCAGCATGCATGCTCTTGCTGCCATGTAAGGAGGCTCTGCGAGGACCCAACTGTGGCAGCCGCTGCATCGAAGAAGGGAAATGTGCGCTGGCAGGCCTTTTGGGGCGGCTCCGAGATGTCCCCTCAACCCCCGTCCCGACAGGCCGGCGGACAGGCGGGCATGGACGGGCCTTGCACCAGGACACGTGGAACATCACGAGCGCGGCCCGGTGCTTGTCGCGCTGGCACGGAAGACACGAAGAACAGCGGAGTGGAGTTCAGAAAGCGATGCCAGGGCTGGACTCAAAGCCCCTGCTGGCGCGCCGTGCCGCTGGCTCAAATCTCAACTCCCGCTCGGGACGTGAACCGTCCCTCGCCTGCCCTTGAAGGAAGCTGTCAAAGGTGTCGCGGGTCCTGCCATCTGCACCGAAGCATGAGCTGCTCATGATAACGAAACACCATGTCGTGGGTAATGATGCCAGGAGGGCAAAGCGATGGCGTTCTTGCCTTTGTCTCCTTCAGAATTCAAACAGAATCCGAACCGTACACTGCCGCCTGCATCGTCCCAACAGCATGCCCAAATTCCGAGTTTCCGGTGACGCTTGGCATGTGAGTTGACATTGCTTTGGGAAGTGCACAGTGCAGCATGACCCAGCTTAATCAACATGTCCCGAAATCGATGCCTGTACTGCAGTCTGTATCGGCAGAAACTACCAGATGACAGTGCCATCAGGTCACACCAACAACAGGTGGGATGCGTGCTGGCGCCTGAAGCGACGCTGCTTGTAAGCCTGATTCAGGACGAGCTGCAAAGTACAGGTGTTCGAATACGAAACTTGAACCCTGTACGCAGCGGAGGCCCGTTGCACAAGCAAGAAAGTGCAAGAAACAACACACAGCAAGGCACCACAACCGACCGCTGCCTTCTCTACAAGATCTTGTGGACAATCGGCTTATGGCGATCACAGTGCTCATAAGCCAGCTGACTGAGTTGCGCACAAACAGCATAGTAGCGAGATGCCACCTGTTTGAATACACATGATAGTAACAAGCAACACCGGCAGGTTCAGATTCAGCTTGGCATTATGTCATACCTAGGAGTCTGCTCTTGCGAGCCTGCCCAGTGCTGCAATAGACTACAGCCACGTTGCTACACACAAGGATTCACATCCTCACACCAGACGCTGTAAATCCCGCGTTCTGTGAGCCGTGCCAGCACAGCCCCACATGCGCTTCATGCAAACTACGCAGTTTGTACGGCTGTCCAACTTTCGCAACAAGCTGTAAATTTCTTGCTGAGCGGGCCAAACTTAAGCAACTAACATCAGACACGGGTCTTCAGTATCGATATAGCTGAGGACAGTCTCATCCTGCGCCCAAACTTTCACTGAACACCAATGATGCTGTCATGCTGCAGGCGACATATAGAAATTGAGATGATGGCAGTCTTAGAGTCGCACATCGGACAAGGTAGCATAGAACAGGGGACCACGAAAATCCATTGGCGGTATCTCTTCAACTACCCCTCGGTGCAAAGGATAACTGAAGAACCTGGAATCAAACGACCTGTCATACGAAGAGCATGACATACTCACAAGTTGATGCGTCTTCCACTGGGAGTTCGTTTCCTCACTACCAATGTACAAGCATGAGGAGACACTGATTTATTCAAGGGCTGACACGGTTGACGCAGGTTTAAGGGCATGGACTCGTGCGGTTGAGGCGGGCATCAGAATCCATCAACGTTTCGGAATGGCAGAAAACTGCGCTAACAACGCGTGCTGGCCGAGCACCGCTCTCGAGGTTTTCTTGTTTTCCGCTGTAGTGAGGCTCTCGAAATCATTTTGTTGCCAAAGTGGCTTAAGATCAAAGGATGGGCAAAGTGCAGCCGGGTGTGTACCAATTGCATGGCTAAGATTCAGCAGTGTTACACACAGGAGGATGTGGTGCTGATCTCCCACAGGTTGCACAGGTAAGCAACTCTGGCTCGGATGCTGTGAGCTTTTTCCCGTGCTTCACAGAGCTGTCTCGCATTGTCTGCCTCAGGACCACAGTTGCGCTTTCGCGGAGCTTCTGAGGAGTTCTGGACCGGAAGATGCAGGCATGGTATCATGGAAAGGATTCCCTGCATCCCTGCACCGAGCCAACGACTGCGGTCTACCAACCGCTGAACGATGTACTCCTGACCAAGACATTTTCATGGAGTCCGGCTGCTGAACGAACTAAGCATGTGCTGTACAATGGTTCATGCCGCGATATTCAACACAGAAGCGGCTCTTGCCCACAACTCGTCAGTCTGAGTTCTGCACATGACATAAACACAGCCGACATCATCATAGCAGGGCTTAGCACGTAAGATTTCATTGCAGAGTCGCGCATCAACAAACAGCGCAGCGCAAGTGCACACATCAGGTACCCAGACGCATCATGGGCAGGTCAATCTTTTGCATAAACGATGACGTGCTCATCAAGGCACGGCCCCCACAGCGAGCAGCTAAAGCATAGCTATGCGCTCTGCCATGGAAGACCTATGGTGGCTCGTTGGGCCCCTTGGCCACGTGATTCAATGAAGCTTTGGAATCGAACAGGGCCAGGATCTGAACGGAGCTGTTGTGGCCCCTTTTGTACAGTCAGTCGTTTCCATACTGATTCAATGAAGCGGACTGAAATACACCGTAACGTATTCCTAAGCAGCCGCCGCGGCTGCTGGTAGCGCCGTCATATCCTTGCAAACTAACAGACATCTAGGTCTTGAATTGGCAAGGCTTTCCGTCTCTGCCTGGGGAAGACCATTGCTGAGCATGCACGCAGCGGGACCTGTCATGCCAGTTCACAGCTGCGTCTGCTTGCCACTACAGCGGTAGCAGGCAGCCTTCCACAAGGAACAAAGGCAAAAGTGACACCTGAGTGTGTCAGCTTGTCATTGCACATACCACCACGAAATGCGGGTTCTTTGCACGCAACCCCGGAATGCCACACTCCTCTGCAAATCCTGCCCGGATGGTCTACTCAGATGTTCAGTCATTGAATTGGTCAGACCATTTTGTGCATCAACGGCACGAGCAGCGACAGCACGAGCGTCATCAGCAGGTATGCGCAGCACACGAAAACCTGGGTCCAGCACGTGCAGATAGGGAGCCCTGGCTCCTTACGATTTTGCCGGATAGCTGACAGCTCCACGGGCTCATCGAGAACGTACGCACCAGCAAAGTGCAGAACAAAGAGGTTCCTCTGGCAGAGGGCTGAAGAAGCGGAAGAAGCGAGACACAGACTCGCTGCGGTGAGGGGATCCGCTGCTTCGCGGCTGGGATCCCGACGACAGGCAGAGCCCCGGACTGAGTCGCGAGAGGAAGCGCAGCAAGGACCAGGAGCCCTCCTGCTCGCGGCACACAGGAGCTGCCCTTATTTCGGAAGGCCTGGGTGCCACGGTACCACAACTACCCGCAGGGGCCAACCTTCCTTCGGGGCGCGCCCTTGGCTACAGGCTCATTCTCTCTCTCTAACTAAATGACATGGGTGTGTAAGTTCCAAACGAAAACTCTAGGCGCATGTCAATCGTCGACCTTTCGGCTCCATGATCCGCAAATGTAGTCAATTTTCGGAAGTGCAGCTCACGGGCGAGGCTTACAGACTCAGACACAAGAACGAAATGATGAACAACAACGGCCCACGACGCAACCACGTTGCAACCAATACGCGATGACGAACGAACCGGCCCTGATTTAGCAAGAGGGCTTGTTTACTTCCGAACAGAGCAACCACCAGGCAGAGTACTGCTCGGCCGGCCCCAAAGGTCCCGCCTTCAGATTACTGTTATTCATTCCGGCGTTCCGTCCCCAAGAAACACCAAATGGTTTCAAAAAAATATTCCTCTACGTATGCGCTCCTGGCGTTGAGGAAGCGCTTGCCAGCCCAGCTTCAAGTGGATCACCATTCCGAGCCTCACCGTATGGCACTCTGCATCGCGAGGCTTAACGAGCGATGCTCGCTTGCACTCCACTGGTGCCCGGACACTGGTTCAAACCGTCCGGTGACGCGTGCAGAAACCCAAACGAGCCCCCGGCACAAACACCAGCTCGTAAAAATGGCAGAAAATCACCTCAACTGCCGGAGTGTATAGCTCAGGCAGACTTTCACCTGCAATGACGCTAAAGTGCATTCCGTCGCAGACAGGTCGCATATTTCTCCTGTCTTATTGGATGCAGCGCCTTCAGGAAGTTTGCCATACCCTGAAGGCTGGGCAAGGGAAATTCGAATTCTCCTCCGGTCGTAAGCGAGTCCTGAAACTCGAGATTGTCTGAGTGCCAGCGAATGCACAATGCAAGCAGCGCATCATGTCCTGGAGGCAAGCTGCTGCAATGCCTCGCATGCATGGATGGCTCACTGGCGTGCTGTCTCGCTTCTTTTCGGACGGCTTCCAACCCGTTGAAACTGCACATATTCATATACTCGATTCACCCAACTGGCAGCTGGACCGAGTTGTGAAAGCTAGATCGGCAGGGTCTTTGGGAATGAGTACTGTCTTCTGGCCATTGTCAAAAGGAAAATTGTGGTGTTTGAATGGGCGGCATAAGGTTACCTCAACTGCGCGTGCTTGAGGACCTTGTTAGGAGCTCTGGGTTCAGGCGAAAGAGCCGAGCTGATCAGTGCCGGGATGCATGTGCTCGCAAGAATTCGCAGAGCGTATCGCCAGGGCGGTTTGGTCCGGGGACAAAGCTGCAGCTCGTAAGGGCTGAGCCTCAGTGGCAGCGCAACTTGGGATTCGTGGCCTGTGGCGGCAGCCTTTGCTGCCGAGGGACCAGGAAGAGATGGCCAGGGTCGCAAGTGCTGCGGGCCTCGCAGGCTCTCAGAGACAGATCAGTCCTGCGAAAGGCCGTAAAACGACACCGAGATGCTGGCAGCAGACCGGTGAAGTGGTGACCGGCCCCGTTAAAGGAGGCCTCAGCCGCTCCGGCGAGCGGAAGAAAGCAGTCTGAACGAGTTGCTGTTGTGCTTTTCTGGGGGCCATGCACCAGGCACTGTCTGCACTGTGTGATAGCTCAGAATCACCGCAGGCACCTCCACCAGGCAGAATGCAATGAAATCTCATCAGACCTGCTTTCTGCCACTTGCAACCAGCACCCACAGCAAGTGCGCCAAGGTGGCAGCGCGGAAACGGCCTCAGCTCTGGCGGTGCATCTGGAAGAACCCCAAGTCATCGCGCACTTGTTGAGTTGATCCAAGTTAGTGGCCCACTGCAGAGAGCAAGCCGAACGCCACAACGTCCACCTGGAACAAACCTGGGCAGGGTTGCAACTCATGCGCTGCGGCCGAAGACGCGGCTCACCCCTGAACGTGAACACAAGGCCCTTCCTCGGGCTTGGACTCTCGAAGATGTCGGTATTCATGCAAGGCGAAGCCCTGCTCGTCTGCAAAGCCCAAAGCACACAGAGTTACACTATCAAATTCAACACTTTATCGACAGAAGTCCAGCCAGTCTTCAGTTGGGCCAGGGGGCCAGGCGCCTGCCCATCAGCGGCCCATGCACCAAGAACGAGCTCGACAGCAAATGCAGTGGATGCTCCTGCAGCGGGCAAAATCCAAAACGCCACGCCGCTCTGCCCACTGAGGCCGGTGCACACTCATCTCGCTTCGCGCTGTAGTGATGAAACAGCCTGACTGCTGAACCCAGGCTCCGCATGTCGTGGTGACGTCGTCATGCTCATGCGACTCATGCTCGTTGAGTTGGGCAAGGAGAGATCAGGCATGGAGGGGGAGCAAAGGCATCGTCAGCACACACGCAGTTCATATCACACAACGCTGTGAGGCATGCACGCGTGGGACTTTAAGATGTTGTTCATGGGAACATCTGTGAAGGGCGCGTGAACGAAAACCTCAGTCAGACAGCGACATCACGGATCCAAAGAATGATGCTCCGAGCCCCCTGCGAAGCTCCAGAATGAGACCACTGGTGAAATCACAAGCCATCCTCGTCATCACTCAAGCTTCGCTGTGTGCATCTCTTTGCAAAAGAGTTGCGAAACATGAAGCCGAGCTTCTCTTCAAGCTGTGGTACAAGAGACCTCTGATCCAGCCCCATAGGGAGATCGCCTGCGGCTCCCGAAGAAAAGCGTTCATGGACGTGTCCAGCAAAGTTCCCCTGCATCGCCTGTTTCAAGGACCTCCGGCTGATGCTGAGGTGGACCAGGAGCACCACAAAAGCCACGTTCACGCGGTTCAGTCCACCTCTAGCGATGCATGGAAGGGAAAGGGCCAGGGCCCCCACCATTCCCTATTCCCTAGATTCCCTAGCCAGGCCAGGCCACTGCGCAGGAGCCAGAGCCAGGCTCCGCTCGTGCGCTGGGTGACGGGAAGCCAGGGTCCATGGTCGACGACGTGAATGAAGACCACCTCAGAGTTCAGGTGATACACAGCTGCCAGAACAGCCCTCCCCAAGCTCTGTGGCAAATCTCTCCTCGTGTCTTCCTGCCGCGCGGCAACGGCCGTGAGCCACAGCCTCACAACGTCCAGGTCCCGCGGCCCTCGGGCCAGGCCGAGTCGCAGCCTTCAGAGGGGAGGTCTGCAGCGGCGAAGGTCTCTGAGTGTCCGTACTTCCGAGGCCCGGGCAGATGAAACTGCGGCGCGAGGCAGGGTGGAAACTCTGATGCTTCCCTGGAGCGGTGAAAGAAATTCTGTGTGTGTGTGTGCGCTTATATCTGAGTATCAGAAGGCAGGATAGTTCGCACCAAGCTGCCTGGGGACTAAAAGACCAGCAGCAGCGGCTGCAAGAATCCTTGCCAAGATCCCCAAGACTGTCACAAGGTTTAGACTTTGCACAAGACTAGACCGGCGTTTGGCTAAACCAGCAATGGTGGCTGATCACTTGAGAGAAGCTACATCAGTGTCACGGTGATGAGCCCAGAGACGCTCCCGCCGATGTACTTGCCGTGCCTCGGCACCGCAAATTGTCCCCGTGTTCGCCTCCTTCAGCTGCCGTTCAAGACGAAAGTGAATACAAACGAAGCTTGCATCCGAGCAACTCGAGGATTGCAAACTCCCAGCCTGTCGCTTTCGACTCGAAACGATCTCTTCGCGTGTCCAGGCTCAAGGAGGATCGTGTCAGGGGGCCGTGCAGCTTCTCAGCGAAGACGTCAGCATCCGTGGGCCGCGGTGCGACCCAAGCCTCAGCGGCTTCCGCCGAAGACCGGAGAAATGCAAACCCTTCGCACATGCTGACTTCTCAGCCAAGGTGCTGTCCAAGCGGAGCTGAGCCGCTGCGATCGATAGACTTTGTGTCGGGCAGCTAGCGGAGGTGGCAGCAAAAAGTGTGTCTCCTTTGAGCTGACAGCAGAGCTTCAGGCGTCAGTTCACTTCCAAAGAATCTGCGGCGTATTGCGCTCACCGAGGGACGTTCAGCAGCTGCGGCTCCGGTCGAGGAGCCCGCCACCAAGGCACAACACGCGGGGCAAGGTAAGCGGCCGTCGTCTGCGCACGTGAGGGGGATGTTCTACAGATTGTGGTACATCATGAACATCATGTGGGTACCCAGCCCACCTCCAAAGAGCATGGCTCTGGCACACAAAGACCGCCAACAAAGGAAGTCCTGACGCAGCAGGGCAAGTCCCTGCACTCTCTCGTGGATCTCCTGCGTGGACTAGGTCCTGCTGGGTCGCAATGGCTGGAGACGATGTATCGATTCCCGCTTCAGACCCTGGCATAAAAACACAGCGCAAGCCCCGTAGAGTCTTAGAGCAAAGCATGCAACTCCGAACTCATGGCCTCCACACTCCACGGTTTCCGGAACCAGGGTGTCCCTGTCCAGTCCTCTTCGATCCTAGGAACTAGGGAGATGGAGGAAGGAGGCTTGCCAAGACGCAGAGACGGCAACATTTGCTTTTGCAGCATGCAGCCGCAACCTCATCTTCGAACCTAACGCCTCAAGCACTGGACATCAATCCGCAAAAGCGCAGCCCCTCACTTGCCGCTTGATGCATCGCACTCGGCCGGGTGTCACTGGAGGGCCCAACGACGCCAGAAGAAAGAAGCGCTCTTTCGGACAATGCTTCGGAGTCTGTTCCAGATCCTTACTGACGCTGCAACGGAAAACACCCCAAAATTCTCAGCCATCTTGCTGACAGAGGTGCCAAAGCCACATTCCTTGTGTTCAGGAGACAAACCACCTTGGGCGAGCAACATCTCTCGACAAAAACCAATCTGATTGCGGTCACATGGGCCTGAGGATCCGATGCATCTGCCACCTTCCAAGCCTGACGGGACCCGGACCAGGGCTTCCGATGTCACGAAAGCCAGATGCAGAAGGCACTGAAGGCACTGAAGGCACATGCAGGTTTGCAGTCTTCACAACCTCCACTGGATCGGCGATTCCATCACAGCAGGCGGCTCGGGTGAACTGGTCGTCCCAGCAGGCTGCAGCCCCGTGCATACCTGATCACCACGAGCAGTTCATTTCTGAAACTCTCGCATTGCCACTGCACCACCTGAAACACATGACAGCTGCTGCGACCCAGCAATAGAGACAGCCTGTGCATTAGAGAAGAACTGGATCTGATGATGCCCGTCACGTGCACCGCGACTAGCTGCACAACCCACGAGTCCCGAAAAATAAAAATAAAATTCGCGAATGCTGACAACTTTCGGTTGGGCAGCAACTTTGGTCAGAGCACAGCAGTATGCGAAAGTGAAGTCGCTCTGCCAGCATTCCACACCTAGCCAGGATGCAACAAAGCTCCAACCACAACGAACGGTCGACGGTCGACGGTCTCATTCGAACCTGAGTCGTGACAAAAACTTCCACGCCCCCCCCCCCCCTCCTTTGGGGCCTGAAGGCCGAGCAGCGCCCCTGCCAGGGAAAAAACACCGGCTACTGGAGCGCGCCAGAATGCCCGACTTCGTGCTGGAGCGCCAGCTTGGGCCCCATGCAGTCTTATTTTTCTGCACCGCTGCAGTGCCAGCGTGCTCCACTTCCCTTTCCTCTGACAATCACATCTATCGGAGCCCCCGGCGCTCTGCCAGACTGAACTCTGGTGGGGACAGGATAGCACGCAGGAGCTCAAGCAGTGGACTCAAGCGACGCGTTGATGCGAACAGTCTTGCGACGCATTTCCGCGTGAGTTTCAGAGGTTCGGAAGCCCCGAAAGTATGCTGGACCTTTGAGCTCCGCCCCGTGGGGTCCCCGCCTGCCGGCTTTCGGCGCCGCGGGTTCCTTGGGCGGCCGTAGCAGCGGCTTCGCCTCGGGGGAAGTTCGCGCCTCTCCTCTCTACGAAGCCGGGCCTCACCTCGCCAAACCTGCTATCCTTTCTCTGAGGCAGCGCTTGGTCGGAGAAACCCATTGCAAAGTTGTGAACGCCGAGAGCTCGGCTGAAGGCCGGAATGCCGGAGCCTAAATCAAAATGGAAAACGAGTTTCCCTTATGCGGCATTGCGAAGGACAAGGGCAGGCCTCGCCCAGGAAGCAGCAGCGGTCAAATGTGTAGCGCCAGCCATCCCAGCAAGATCCCATGCCGTATTCGGACAGAGAGAGATCACCTGATCATTTTCGGAAAAGTGAATCATGAAGATACATGACACTGGACCTCTGATTGCTGACAAGCAGCAACACATTGCGTGGCTAGCAAGCCCACCTATTCCTCACAACAGCGTACATGGCCCATATGACGTGAGCCCATGAATTCTCACCTTGCGCCGAGAGACTGCTGCATAGTATCAAGTCTGGATGGTCCACCAAAACAGTTTGAGCACGAAGGCTGAAGCAAAATGCCCTCACATCCTACTCATGCCTGCCCAGTAGTGGCAGTGGCAGTGTTGACCGAAAGCAGCCACTCGAACCTGAGACCTCCTGCAGCCCGTGGCCGTGACAAAGCAATACGTGTGCGCTTCTTCGAAACTTGAAGCGAAACCAACACCATGGCGATAACCTGGCTGCTCAGAAACACATCAAGCACGGCTGTTGAACGAACGTATAAAAATCTTGTTACTAGTCACGAAAGACCTGACAACAGCTGCCAAGCCAAGCTTCCAGTCCAGCAGTCCTTCCCCGGCTCGTAGGTCATGAACAGACCGATAGCTATCCTAAGTCGCTCATACTTGATCTAAAACGAGCACCTTATGGCAACTGGCCCTGTAAAGCTACAGGCTCTATGTAGCGCATACTACGGGCTGAGAGGCTGCGGATGCAAATCCTGTGTCTCAACCTTCTTGAACGGAAGATCGCCGGCCTGCACAAAAGATTCACTGCGCAAGAGATGCCAGCGATGCCGCCTCTGCAGGCCTGGCCTCTGGAAGAGCTCTTGCAGTCTCTCCGCAGCAGCCCTCAAAGGTGAGTTCCTTGTCTGTTGCGTTGCAGAACCCTCTTTGAGCAAACTCGCAAATTCCCGGCTGCACCAAGGGCCAAGTGCCAAGGGGCTCCGGCCCAACAGGCCGCATTGCCTTTCGCTCCATATCTCCTTGGCCGTGCTGTGCGCAAAACCACAAATCCCTCAGCCCTTAGTCTGAGCACATGGCCGATCACAGCAGAGCTCCTCAGAATACTCATCTGTCCAACAAACCTCCGCCGGTAGCGACCTGAGAAAGCACATCCATGCACATCCTGCAAGCTTGAAGAACCATGTTCTTTGACCCCCCGGTTTGGAGAGCACTGACACAGCACACTGCTTGCCTTTGCACGTAGTTTGAGAAAAAACACTTCGCTTAGTTCGGGCATGTTGGTTGCTTATGCACCGGAGAAGGCAGTGTGCAGAAACTCAACACCAACCAGCTGCTCATAGTGCGGCCAATAGGGCTGTGACAATATCGGCAGCAGCTCCGACAGCAGCATCATGTCACGCAAGGCAGCACATCGCATCGTGGTGTTCGTTTAGCTTTCGCTTCGGTCCCACATCGACTGGCTATGCTGTGCCTGTGTTTGTGCTCCTTTTCTGCAAAGAAACACGGATGAAACTGAGCCATGACACAAAATTCTGGGACGTACATTCAGGACGGCCCCCTTCTCAGCTATTTGTATTCGCAGAACCTAAGGGAAAAGCTGCATGAGTCAATCCTTGCAGGACATATGCTGACACCGCAGCCCTAAAGCCGACATGACAATTGACTTGGTCAGCTCCATGACATGCCGATCAGTAGACCAAGCTTGACATGCACTCCGAGACCTGGAGCAGGATAATCATGGTTTCATCCTCTACAAAATCACTTGATGCTAGTAAACCCTTGCCCGCTTGGTGCGTGCAGCTTCTACGGACCAACCTATCCCTCGCGCATTGCCCCTGAGGTCACTTCAAAGCTTTAAGCCCTAGCGTGGCCGTGCGCGCCCTTGCGCCTTTCAGCGCCTTTTGCGGGAAAGCTTTGTCTAGGATATCGCCTTGCAGCCAGGCCGATTAATGACTTGCTGCAGCAGTGACCCTGAGTTCAGCTAGGAAGGCTGCTCCCACAGTGATAGCACGGACGTAGTTCTGAAAGGTTTCGTGATGGGACCCATGTTGCTGTGGCTCGCCACACAGAGGAGAGGGTGAAAAATGCTCGAAACCACTCTTCAGCGCACCTTGCACACACCTTCTGAGCTCCTTTTGCGCAAGCCTGTTCGAAACTCTGATTGGGATCTGTGTTTGGGGCTACAGTGCGAATTCGATTAATAGTACTAGTAGTATAATCGTAGCAGCAGCAGTAGCAGCAGCAGCAGGAGGAGGAGTAGCAGTAGCAGTAGTAGTAGTAGTAGTCGTAGTGGTAGCAGTAGCAGTAGTAGTAGTCGTAGTAGTAGAAGCAGTAGCACAGCCCAACGTTCTGAATGTGCCTTCTTCTGCCGCTTCGTCGGTGAGGCAGACCTGCCTGACGGCACCGCAGATAACTCTAAGTAAAGCTGCAGGTGGGAGTCGAGGATTGGCTTCCTTTCTGGGCTACCAAGCGTGCACAGACCAGCAAAGAATTCTGTGGTCGGGTTGCTGTGGAAGCCTCAAGCCTAAGTGCCTCACAGGGCCAATCGTAATGCTACAAAACCTTGAGGCCCGACCTCATCAACTGAAGCCCCCAGCATCAGATTTCTGAAATTTCTGAGATCGCGGTTCTACAAGACAGTAGGACACTAAGCTCCAAATTCCCTGACTCTCTGCCCAAAGTGCAGCCTCATCGGAGGTCATGTGCAATCATGGCCGAAGAGTCGCATGCCAAGTGCTGAGTAAGTTGAGTGCCACAGATTCCTCTTCAGGAAATCCAAACGAAATCATGAACTTCCCCCGGTAGTACATGAATGTTAATATCCCCTGCCTCTTGCTGTTGCAACAAAAAGCTGACGGCAACGAGTCAGGACAGCAGACCGCCGCGCAAGATGCAACTGAAGACCCCGAATCCTTCAAGCCCGAAGGGTGCAAACCACGAAAGCTGGGCATGAAAGGTGCGGCTGCAGGGGCGGGAGGTTTGCTGCTGCTGCTTTTCGCTTTTCACCCAAGACATACTGCCTGACTCTACACTGAAGGAAAAAGCCTGTCATCTTGTTCAAGAAGTGTTAGATCCATTCCACCACTCTTTTTGGCAGCCGCTCGACAGTGAAACAGCAACCGATCTGCTCGGTCGGACCCACCTCTCGCCGGAGGACCTTAGCCTGAGACAGAGAATACAAGTTCAATCCCTGCGAACATTGGATCTTACACTCCTGAGAGTGAATCAAAAGAAATGCCTCCGGAATCCGATGTCAAGAAGCCGTATGTCGGTCGGACCACGCCCAGGCTCTGCGCAACCCGCCCTGCGGCTGGGAATACGGAGGCTTCACACTTTGCATCAGGCAGGATGATTAATGTTGGAAACTTCGAAACAGCTCCACGGGTGCTATGCTAGTACCCTGCTTGATGGTATTTACTGTCACCTCCTCTTGTGAGCAGCATTGGTATCGGGACAAGTCTTGCCGCTCTGGCCACCGTTAGGTACAAATCCTTCCGCAGGCTGGGTCCTGCGACACACACCTCCGAGGAGGAATGGAACCTGCATCAGGCAAAGCAGTCTTCCGAGAAGAGGATATGGCTCGTGATGGTGCAGATGCAATCTAGATTCGCGTGAACTTGGTGATTCAATCAACCGTTCGTGGCACGCAGTCAGTCCTGTACACCCTGTAGCAGCACCCGGAAATGACGGCTATGTGAGCGAACGATATGCCGAATGGCCTGTGAAACTGGACGTCGAGCCTTGATACGACGTTATGGAGCAAAAGAAGAGCAGAAAAACTCACAGCGCACTTAGGAACCCCAATACGTCACGTCCTCTGAAACCAAACTGGCCCAGACCAACCACATGGCTGCTAATAGAAACCGCATATTTCGCAAGGCGTGAAACACTGGCCTGCATCTCTCCTAACCTAAGCTCAACTTTTTTAAACTCAATCTGCTGCAAACGGCCGTTAGCTGCCTCAATTTGCATAAACTGCTCGTCGCACCTCCGACCGGGGCGAAAGTCGCGGAACTTCGGATCGCTTCAGACAAGGCTGCAGCCACCTCTGCCTCGTCGGGGCCAAAGCAGGTCGGCCTATGAGCTTGTGACGCCCTAGAAACACCCCAAGATGCCTGCGGAGTCGTAGAGACAGCACGCCCTAAACTTCTAAACCCTAAAATTCCAGGAGGCGAAAACCCTGAGCCAAGCCCTCGACAGCTCCCAAGCATCACACTCGCTTCACTCGCAGCGCCTCGTCCCCGACCTCCGGCGACTCGGCCGCCAAACCTGGAAGATCATCGCGGAGCCCGTGGGCGCAGAGGCTCCTTAGAAGTTGAGCCTCCAAGCCTCTAAGGACTCTAAGCCTCTAAGCAGGAGCGCTGGGGTTGGCTGGGCGATGCCCAATTTCTTCTATCTACATGGGTTCTGCAAGTCAAGGGTTTCGACGCGTCATCAGTTTGTTCAGGCTTTTGCGTTAACTCCCCAAAACCATGATTCCCGTCGTTGTGGAAACGTTTCTGAACACACGACCCCTCGACTCCAACCTTCTTTTGAGGCACCACGATGCTTTGGCCTTCGCCGCAGCACTGCTCAGAAACGCGAGGAGGACGGCCAAAGGGCCAATCCTCACATCATAAACAATTCCCCTTCGGCTAGCCTTGGTTTCCTGTTTGCTTTGGGAGGATTTATGGCTTCAGCTCGCAACCTAGCACAGGAAGGCCCTGCGCGCCTGATCTACTTTCAACTTCCCAAAAAACTGAGCCCGGCTTTCCACACGACGCAGAAACTGCTCGTCTCTGCCCTGTGTCGCAGCTTGAGATTCTGCCTGGCTCCCGACCCACAGACTTTTTGGAAGTGAGGTCGCAATACCAGTTTCGGGAAAACTCCAAACATGTGAGGGGCGGCAACCAACAGCGCCCGGTCATGCCGGGAAGCAAGAGAGGGCAGTCTCGAATGGAGGACGATGACACCTCTTGCGCAAGCTTGTATCTCGCCAGTGCATATCTTGACAAAATCCTTGCAGTCTTCCACCTTACTCCCTGAACAGGTCTTTGAAGCTGACTGCATTAGAGTTCCATCAACTACCTCCCAGCTCTCCAAAAAGAACATCCTGCAATCCTGCAATCCTGCAAGCCTCGTAACGAGCCTTGCTGAAACCAAGAGCGAAGTGGCTTTTTCGACCTATGGCAAATGAACGAACAAGAAAACGCCCAGCCTGCGCTGGCGTTCCCTGAGCAAACGGCTGCAGGCGCCTTGCTAGCCAGGTCCTTGCTCGGAAGGGGATCCAAGAATTGACTCAGGGAGTTGAGACTTTCCAGCCTTAGGCTCAGGTGACAGAGAACAAAGCCCAAGTCACAGCAAACTTCGGCCTCGGCCGATCGAGCCCAGACCTTCCTTGCCTTCGGGTTAGGATAACGCACGTAGGAGCTTTGCTCCGAAATGCTCTGAAGACTCTCGGAACACACCCTCTGCTGAGAAAAGTGCAACCTCCAATTCCGAGGAAAGCCCCCACACCCCGAGTCTAAAGCAACGATGTCGGAAAATCGCAGAAGCACCATATCCCCAGGGCTCCGTGTCAAGTATTGCTACATGACAACTCAACAAGCTCAACATGCGTAAATCGAAGGCTCCTGAAGCCAAAACCTATCTCCTTCAATCTCAGGGCTTGATGGACTGGCTCGAACCGAGCCTGATGCAACACAAGCAAGCAGCACCACTCCATCCACAACAACAGCTCCATCTACAGTCCTTGTTGCACATGAGATGCGCTAAGGCACTCTAAATTTCTGAACGGCTCTATGGGAAGCATTTCGACTTCCGTTTTGCCGAGGTGCATCGTCGAAAGAAGAGGTCGGATTCCATCGTCCCACAGCCGGCCGTTCAAAGGCCCGATGGGAAGCATCCTCCACACTCCACTGAGGCCCCAGAGTGCGAGTTGCGCTTTGGGATCTGTTTCTGAAGTTCAATCCTTTCACCAGCAAGTTACGACAAGCCCGGGGCTTGAGAGGAGAGATTCAGCGAGACGTGTGGCCTAAATCCAAACGCCGTCTCCTGGCAGAGTTCTCCTCAGATGCGTTGGAGCTTTGGAGCTTTCAGTTGAAAGTTGGGACTCTTTCCTTGGCCTCACGAGGCCAATGCATGCACAAAAAGCTAGAAGTGCTCTCTCGAGCGCTGCGCCCAACCCTGAAACAATGACGTGGATTCATGAACTTCGCCCTCTCTAGGCTTGGCTTCTTGTCTCCCGAAATTTGCAATCAATCCTCCCGAGTATGGTCAAAGGCGAAGTATAACAGGGCTACCACACCAGCAACGGGACCTCACTGAAGAACAACCCCCGAAACCTTAGGAGCCAGGTGACGGAGGAAAGCCCGAGCCACGAAACGGTGACCGGGCCACCAAAAGTGCCTTTTGCCGGTAGGCCAAAGTTTGTGTCAAGTTTGGTGATCAGGCTTGATGAGAAGGCTTCAGGCGCTCTTGACATTGCTCTTGTGCTGGCCAGGCTGCACGCAAAACCCAGGGGGCTGATCCGTGTTGCCTTGGCGAGCAGCTGCATCATGCTTCAAGGCCGTGGCTGTAAACACCACATGTTCGGTGTGTCTGTACTCGGGTCCCTGATGCCAAGGGTCCCTCGGGGCCCTCACCAGACGCTTGAAGCAAAGACGAGAAGAACTCTAGAGTGTCTCCGCCCTGTGGACCCCCACTAAAGCTAAAAGAAACCAACAAAAAATGCGCCGCACTGCCTCCCGCAGCAGCCGCCGCCGCAGCAGAGGTGCCTCAAGCCTGCGCTGACCGCACTAACACATGGTACTCGAGAAGCAACTCACTTGCTGACCGAAGCTCACACAAGACCTTCAAAACCAAGCTTCCAGCCAATGCTTCGGGCCAAGTTTTCGATTCTCAACCGCATCTGAGGAGCAGAGCAGCGTGCGGCGCACCTGCCTCAGCCATTCATCTAAAGAGCGAGGCGTGTCACATCGAACTAATTGCAAAGGCAGCAACATCGCGCTCTAACGATCTAACGAACCTAGTCCATTGTCCTCGTGCAACACTTATGCTTTCAAACTGGGCCATAGATTGTAGGAGGGCGAATCTGTAGCAAATCATCCAACCCAAGGTTGGCGATGCGAAGTATTCAAAAGCAAGAGCGTGCAACTTGTCCAACGAAGCTTCAACGCATCCAAACCCAGGCACAGTGGGCATCCAACAACAGGGTGAACTATGCAAAGCCTCCAACAACCTGGGAGCAAAGGCATTTATATCCGCGGGAAAGCTCTCAACCCTGAACCATCCTTATCTCTGAACACCATGTCGAAAAGCTTGAGACAAGCGGCAACCTCCGAAGACAGGCCGACTGTGACCGTCGCCAGCGATTCCAAGCCGATCAGCTGGTCCTTTGATCGTTCGGGTGAAATCATTCTCAAACGTCTCCTGCAACCGCCAGTGGAAACAGGATTCAATCGGACCATGTTCCCGCATTCCGCGCGCAAGGGCTTTCGTGAACTATCAGATAACACAACAATTTCAGTGGCACGAACAAGCTAAGTCCATCAGGTTGTGGCTTGGATGGGTTCATGCATGCCGGATGGGATCTTTTCGAAGTTCGCTCTTAGGACGTGAGCAGTGGCCTCTAGAACCTATTGCTGAAGGCCATGCTCAGACAACGAGGTATCATCCACGTATTGTTGACATCATGCTACGAAATCGCCGAGAAGACAGCCTAATTTTACACAACCATTGAGGTGTCTTGTTTGATGATCCACGTGCCTAAACCCTCAGTTTCAGCCCTGACATCCCCTAATGTCCAAACTGCAGCAACCCTTTTGTGCAGCCGTGCCACATCTCCTCGGTCGGGTTGCGCCAAGCAGGTCTTCTTGTAAATCCGACTTCCTGAATGGAAGCAGGGTCTGACGGTCCCTAAACACACTCCATCTTCATATTACTTGTAGTGTCGCGGATTTAGAGTGTTCTCTAATCGCCCAATGTAGAGTTTCTAGGTCGCCATTGCAACAGAACTGTCAGGCTTTGCAAAGGCAATTCGACTGGGTTACTCGACAGCACCTGTCTGAAATTCGGATGCTTTTGAATCACCAGATGCTAAGCCTCGCATCAAGACTCGTTCTTAGTTGCTGTTCAATGCATGGGCCTGAAATCTAATGAGGTCATGAAAAGTAAGTCTGCGGTCGGAAACCCTTAGCGCGTTAAAGCCCTGGACCAGGAATGCTGCCCTTTACCTGAAACTCAGAAGTCCAAATGCTGAGCCCACTCTCTAGATTTGGTTCAGCAGCCCATCGTCCCAGCCATGCAAACTTCCTTCGCCAGCCTCAGATCTTGCTTGTAGGCTGTAGTCTGTAGTCGTTGTCACGGCTGCTCGATGAAACGACGCGCTCCTCTATCATTAAAGCGGGCTGGTACTGGCGAAAGCACGGACAGAAGGGTCCGGGATGAGGCTAAATGCTGAGCTTGACTTGAGCTAAAGATGCGAAGCCTGCTAACTAACTGAGCCACGCCCGCGAAGAACCTCTCCGCAACAACATCCTCAACCCAAACCTAGACCTCAAAGCAACCCTCAACTAACAGTCTGAAGCCCGGGTGTGACAAAAAAGTCTCGTCAAGCTGCGTAAAGTTGAACTGACGAAGCGGAACTGCATCAGCAGACCACCGACGGAAGACGTTCTGCAAGAACGAACGGACATTAGAGCTCTGGGAGCTTGAGATCGGAAGCGTGTCAAAACGAGGAACCCTGCATGGTACAGACATGTCGCTTATAAGGCTCAAGAGACACAAGCCTTCAGCAATCACGCTTTCAACCAAGCACAAGCATGGAAGAAACTGTCGGGTTATGGATGTCGCTCATGGTCCCCAGCCGCAGTCACTTGCTGAGCTTTCTTCTTTCACTGGGGTACAAAGCTCCGTGTCGTGTGAGCCGTGGCTGGGGAGCTAAACTGCATTCAACCTGCTGGAGAACGCCTCACCAGCTGAGATATTCGCATTTGGGTTCATTCTCCAAAAGCGTGGTATCGCTATGGAGTTCTGGCGCTCAGGGTCGACTCCCGCATCCTCTTCTCGCTACAGTCCCCCCTTCCACAGTGCGGTGCACGTTGTGGCTGTGATTCGGGCTGCTGCCGGCGAACATCGTGCTCCCTCCACCGTCCCGGAAGCACTGTGGAACTCGTGCTCCCGCCACAATACCGGAACTTTCAATTTCGAGCGCTCACAGCTCGCAGAAGGGTAACAGGAACCACCACCACCGGAATCGAAGGCTCGGTTGAGGGATTCAGGGACTGCATGCAGTTTAGCTTGGTACTGTTGCTTTATTGCCTGCGGACCTAAGGGCTGAGCGGCAGGGATGAAAGTCTAGCTTTCGAGAAGATTGAGGCTTCCGGGTTTCAGGGATTTCACAGTTTCAGCACGTGGGGTTTTTTTGGATCCCGGAGTCTTGGTGTCGGTTGAAGATGTTGGGGCTGTAGGCGCATGCTGGAGTCGTAGGTCTGACTCCCTTTAGCTCAGGGACCGGAAAGCCGTCCCTGCAGCTACAGTAGCCGCCAAGAGGTCATCTTGATGGTCCTGGTGGTCCTCGTGGTTCTGGTCGTCTTGTGAAAGTCGTCGTATTGGTCGCTGTCGGGCTGGTCGGGCTGGTCGGGGTGGTCGGGGGTGGTCGTGGTCGTCGTACTTGTGGTTGTGAATTCGCAGATTGCCCCACCCCTTCATGAAACTGGCAACGATTTAGGAAACCGCTCCCACAACAACCACTGCTCATTGACTTCTGTCAGAAGCAGCAGCCAAGTCTGTTAAACCACACAGCTGTATCTGGCCCTACAGAAGCCAGAAAAGAAAAGAAGCAAAACAGAAAAACTAATCTGAACTCGAGCTTGAAGCAATCGTACAATCTGAACCCAAGCGTAACGGCACCCAACTCATAAGGCCAAGCCACCAGCACCTCACTCTGCGACACATATGCGGCCAGCGCTGCACTGCGCCCAGGTGGCTCGGAGTCCATGATCCGTGGCTGGAAAACCTGCTCTCTGGCTCTTCTTGTGTTCAGGCACTGAAACTTCGACGACAGTGACAAGGAATCAGGAAGGAGCCGAGCATAAGGTCAAGGGAGGAGCCCACTACAAGGCACTCCAAGGCACCCACAGAGGGACCGGCCCCGTCCCGCGTGCACGCAAGGCAAAAAGCAGCTCACAGTGTTGCGGGTGACCATACCTCGGAGTCCAGCGCTCTGGGGCTGTGGAACATGAAAGCTAGAGGTTTGGGACGTCGGAAGCTGCATGGAGCCTGAGACCCCTCAAAAACCGTACATCGGAGGCCCAGCAGTTGATGGTTTGACCGATCGTGTATGGTTACAAAGTTCTTACAAAACAGGACCACACCGCCTCTCCCGGGCCGCACTTAAGTTTGCAACTATCCGTGGACCGGCCAGAGAATCGCAAGTGTTGAGGAAAACCTGCGTCTGCATGCGATGCCTCATGCTACTGGTCTGTCTGGACAACAAGCCTTCCTATCCATTGTTTGTCACGCTGCTCTCCAAGCGGGCCGTGTGTCGCCAGGCGCGACCAGTACCGATCGAGAATATACTTGAGGTCATGGTAGAAGGCTCGGCTTCGCGGAGAGTTCAGGGGCTTTCGGGGTGGGGATAGCCCGTCATGGAAAACAATGCTTTTGGCTGGCCTTCGATGATTCCTCCATTCCGGGTCGGATAACAAGTACCAACATTCCTGGCATCCGGGTAGAGGATGTCCCCTACAGAAACGCACCTGATTCTCGAAATAGAGCCCCGCCTCCCAACCCATCTACTTTTACAAAAGCGTGGAGGGTTCCAGGGCTGTCGGCATGCAAGCAGACATGTAGTCAATGCACATATCATATCAGAACGGCATCAAGAGCTTCAAACCGGACAGAGTGGACAAGTGCTTGAATACGATAACGAAGAAGTACCCTTGATTTGTTCGTGCCAACACCCCCCTCCAACACCTCAAAGCATGGAAATTTGGGTTTGATCACGGTTGACCTGAACCCCTTACAACTGTTGAAGATGTCTGTGCGTCTGTGCTTCTGGATGTTGCCACTGTTATGAAAACACGCGTCATCCGTGCCTTCGAAGCCTGGCATATGCTGCAAGCTCCCGATGCTGCCCAATACTGCAGATTGCTGTGCTTCTGTGCTTGCTGCTGCATGTCCGTGTTTCCGACTCTTGCAGATGCCGCAAACTCTAGTAAGTCTAGGCCTGCGAAACCTGACAGTTCTGTGGTCATGAAGGCATGACCGAGAAACGTGGGGCGGAAGAAAACTAGGGGACTTTGGGAACCTGACCGTGGACGGCAGACCGAGGAACCGGAAGAGGATTGGAGGCAAGCAGCCTTCTTGGCCACGAAGGCCGACGCCCCGCTGCATGTGGGCAAGGAATCCCCACCACGCAAAGAAACAAAAGCACAGAACCAGCAGCGCCGGATGTGTCGAGGCCCAAGGAAAGAACCAACAAGGCACCAGCCCCCAACATATAACTCCAGACAAGCGACTTCGAATGACACACGACATTCAAGACTAAACTTTGAACGCCCTGGGCCCTGGATGTATTGCAAGGCTCCAAGACTTCCCGGGTCGCATGCCCAATCTGGAAAAGAAACGGTGAGAGCCAAGGTTCTAGGATGCAGCGGAGTGCACTTCGAGCACTCCGGGTACCCAAGGAGACCTGCACGTCAAGGCGTCAAGGAGCAACAGGCAATGGCTTTCCAGGCTGTCGGTCGTTCACACAGTCGGGAAGTCAGGCCGCTCAAGACCTTGACTTGTGCTGCCAAGAGGCGAACTTCTTCCACCTCAGGCAGAGGCAAACAAACAGCAGCGTCGGAGCTCACACCTGGGCCCCGAATTCCCTGAGCCTTGCAGCTACAAGCCCACTACCATGGCAGGTAAGTCCATGTGCTGCACATCGAAGTCCCTCTCTCATTACCATGAACAGCCTAATCCAAGCCTCATGTGCTAGTCCAGTATCGACAATCCTGAAGCTAGACCAAATCCTTGAGGATCCTTGCGGCCATGGGCCCACGCCCTACCCTAGTAGAACATGGGCCTAGGGGGGAACGGGGGGGTACTGACCTCAGAGTCTCTGATGAGGAGTTGCGTTCACGATTTCAACAGCGGGCCGTTGACGTGGAGCGGCAGTATTCACAAAACTTTTCAATGGGCATGACGTGTTTACTTCCGTCCTGACTGCACGGATGCCTTCAAGTTGGACCGCCTTCAGAACTAAGCCGACAGTTTTCACTGATCAAAGGCTCCACCACCGAATACATTTCACCCTAACCGTTCGGACCGTGGACCCTATCTTCTCCCCTAAACGCAAAGTCCACACGGAAACTCCGCGCCACAAGCTCCTGACCGATTCAGGGCTTTTGCCTGAATCGACTTCGCTAGACTAACTCCGAAGATACTGGACAGCTGGATGCGCTGCCAGTGTTGCCTTAACCAAAACCTGCTTTTGCAGGCACAAGTTGTTAGGGCCGGTGCTTGTGGAAACTCTGCCAGCGCTTGTAGCAGCTCGTTTTCTCGGTCGTCATAGCCCTGTGCGCAATGCTATTTGAACAGGTGGAACTGGATTTAACCATGAGCCCGAGTATGAGCCGGAGTGCAAGAAAATTGAAACCTGTCAAAACCTAAGGCTCCGACATTCTGAAACCCTCAAACGGACCAGACGCAGTCACGAAAACCCCTCGCCTGATGAGAGACTGAGAAATCAAGAAGCAAGCCATAGGAAAATTGCCAGTGGTGGTGTGCTTCCTTGCTGTCAGTGGGATTCTACTGTAGTCGCGTTGCACTGTCCATCGATAAAACCTTTGAGCGCACGCTCTGCCAACCGATATCAAACCATGGCTGGGGTGCAAGTATCAAGCATATTTGTCTCCACGATGCCTCACCAACACTTTGTCCGAAACCAGAAATATACCCGCTTGAAAAATTGCTGCATGCTGTTTAAGTCCTGCCAAACAGCTTATTCCCTTCAGCGGGTCTCTCCAAGGGACAAACTGGTGAATGCCGACGCTGTGTCAAGAACCTCTCCTTAGAAGCGAGCCTGGGACGTATCCTCAACCCTTTTGTTCGAAGCCTGGAAACCCAGGCAGCCGTGTGGAGTTTGGATTCATTTGTTCTGGGCCAGGGTTTAAAATACGATGTTATTCCAGCCGGGAATGCAATCACCACATAGACTCAGACGCACCCAGGCATCCAGCTCGAGATAGTACCCCGCATCCGCACGACACAGAGACTATGCCACAACAAATAGCGGCCACGGGCCCGGCCGTGAGGCAAGACATCATCTGAACGAGCAGAGGCTCATCGACTTGTGCGCGAGTGGTATTTTCGATCAACGAGCGCGAATGCTTCTCACAGGCTCGAGCTGCCCTCTAGCCTTGTCGCAGATGTGGCGTCGTTCGCTGGCGAGTGACTGCTGGCTGGTTGTGACAACAACACTTTGTCTTTTGGGTGTTAGAATGACAGATGAGATCTCATCCCATCTCATCGTGTTCTTAGTTTATGCGTGTCGCGACGACGTGCTTCACGACAGCTCACCATGTGGTGTGAGTCAGACACTCACAGAATCCTCGGAGCTCCATGACTTCTGTGAGCGTGTGATTCTTGGACCGTTCGAGGAAGAATTAAAAGCTCGAGAAACCCTACCGACCGCTTGTACACCTAGTCAGAGTTGATGTTGCAGAGTTTAAGGCCAGGTTAGGGTTGGGGGAACAGGAAGGGAGTGCTCGGCAGACGTCACATGTAGGTCCTACACCTTCAATCACACTCACTCCACTGAGAGAGCGGACAAAGTCCCTGCATTGAACTCAACCCTTGTCGAGTCCGTCGATTTTGGCCTGCGGGCCTCTGTCGGCATCGTGACCACGACCACCTCGCCCAAGCAGACAGACTCTCAGGCCGCAGGCTTACCTTCTTCTACGAGAACCGGGAACGTTTTGACGCTGGTTGCAGAGGAGCAGTTCACAAAGTAGCGCTGGCTGATACTGTCAGATGTGGGCCCTTGGTTTCTGCACCTCGGCTCCCCCATTAACTGAAAGAGGGATGGCGCTCGACTCCTAAGCAAACGTCAAGAGCGAAACCACGAATTGCGAGCAAGCCGGAGTTCAAGCGAAGTCTGAGCTGGTAGACAGTTCTTGCATCATTGCTGCGATGTTCAACTACAAACCTGACACACAATCCGCAACAAACGCATATAGATGTACTTGGGGAAGCCTACAGAGCTCTTGTCTCACGAATTACCTGACGAGGTACTCGGTCTTATGTGCCTCCGAGCTGCCATCCACGAGGGGCCTTCCGAAAGCAGCGTGCTTCCAAAAAGCACCTGGGTGCTCGAGACCGACAGACGGTGTAACAGTTAACCGCTTCTGTTCGGAAAATGCTTACGGCTTAGGGTTGATGGGGATTGAAGGTGAAAAAACTGTTCATGCCATGAACGTGTTTTAAGTTCAGAGACCAAAGCCCCAAAGCCAACCATGTCGATAAACAGCTTGCGGATTGTTTAGGGGTTCGGGGGCTCGGCTAAGGCTGAGGCTCACCGCAGCAATACCTCGGGGCCCCTGACCTTCCAGACTAACACTGAGCTTTACCCTCTGCCCCCTGCAGTTGGAGCAGAGACTCCCCCGTACAGTAAACACAGACCTTATACTCGCAGGCCGCGCGCCTCATCATCGGCGTGCGCAACGACCATCAACTGCTGGGGGCCTTTCCAAGTCTTAAGGCTGCAGAGCAAGTCGTGCCCTTCGTCCGATGTCGGACGAAACTTTTTGCTTCCTCTGCCTCAGCTTGCTTCTTCCCCATACGTTGCCTTGTTGCCTATGCACCAACCCCTTTCTCACAGTGCTTGTTGGTACCTCCCTCTCCCTCTCACCCTCCCTCGCTCTCGGCCTCGCCTCGCCCGCCCTCCCACTATCGCACTCTCCTGCTCCCCCCCCTTCCTCTCCTGTCCCCCCCTCCCCTCCCATCCCTTGCTCGCACCCTAGCCGTAACTCTTTTCGCACGGCTGGCTGGGCGCTTACGGGCGCTCTCACAGTGTGTGAAGCATGAAAAACATGCCCCTCCTGCCTGTCGTAGTCTGTTGCAGGACATGCTTTCGTGGGAACGTTGGCAGCCTGCGAAGCAGGGCCCGTGAGCATGTGGCGGATTTGGAGATCATGACTGTGGACAGCATATACCCTGTGCAACAGCTCGACCTATCTGAATGTAAAAAATCGCAGGATGCAAGCAGGAGCTCAAGAGCTGTGAGCCTGCTGACTTAACCTTCAATCTTCAACACGAAAGATTAGATCCAAGATCCCTCAAGAACGAGGCTTCACCATACATGCGCAATTCTAGGGCTTCTCTAGCCGTCTATCCATGCACCCAGAACAGAGCAGACACCCTGCGCATGTAGCCATTCCTGCACATGAAAGCCTTTCACCCCACCTATACCCTCGATTTCCAAACCCCAATTCCGGCAGCACTGCCTTAGTCCATACGCCCAAATTCGATACTCTCATGTTGGCTGGCCTCAACTGAGGCTGCCCCTCCGCATCAGCCTTGGCCGCTAGTCGCAGGCAGGGCGGGAATCTTGAACTGCACAGCTTCAGCCTGAGATGTTCGAGATTCCATGTTTCAACCGGGAGCAGCGTCTTGCTTACAGAGGGCCAGCAACGCGAGATTTCCGGAAGGCCACTCGACAAGTGTGTGCTTGTTGGAACCCCATTCAGAGCAGCCAGGGGCGAAATCCTGAAGTCCTCAATCCAAATTTGAAGCATCACTGTCCATACTGACAACACCGGGCCGGCAAGTCCAAGGACGCAAACCATCTGCAAAGCTCCGGAGTCGTGTTCGCAGGAATCATCTTAGGAAAGCGGCTAGCAAGCCCTCCAGGAGAGCATGTGGTGTGGCATCCGTCTCCGGCAGGGACCCAAAAGCAAACGCTCCATCCGGATACCTTGTTGCAGTCAAAGCTTTGGGATACTCGTTTCCGTGATCAAGGAGTTCCGCAGCCTTCACCTCTGCCGTTGGGGTCTCGGGAAACTTCAACAAATACTCTTGAACCGGACTTGGTGCTTCAGGGCGAGCCATCACACAGTGCAGTAGCGAGACCAAGACGAAACCCAGACGAAGGACCAAGGAGGTCCGAGTGAAGCAGGCACCCAAACCATTCCCTCCATGCCATCATGTAACCAAACGAAACCATTGCACAGAAGTCTGACAGCGCCCAAACCCTTCCGTCGTAAAGCCCTGAAAACCAAACCTGCGAAACACTTTGAACCTGTTGAATCTTGAAGCTTGAAGCTCGAAGGCCAGTACCTTCAAGTCGCTGGGTCCAAGAGGCCGATTGCTCGTCAAGCCAAGGTCGACGGAAACAGCGCCATGCTTTGCCAGCCTCGCTGTACTGTGGCAAGTTGGCTGGCTCACGGATTACTTGTGAGTTCAGGGCTCGCCAATTGTTTTCTCCAGCATGGCTACAAGGTGTATCCCAAAGCCCGACACCTTGACAGGTGCGATGACTCAACCCACATCTTCTGCACTAGAAAATAGAAAGTCGAAGGATTGCACTTCAGCATCGCAGTACTACGTCTGGAACCGTCTCACGATGCAGCCGTGAAGCTTCGGGAGGAAGCCACCGAGCTTTTGCCACGGATCGGTGCTGTGGCGTAGCGGGTAGAACACATCCGAATCCAGCACCTTCACCTGCTCGAGGGGTGTTTTTGTATGCTGAAGGGTGTCAATGAAGATGGGCAACCCTACTCCCACGTCGATAACGGACGGCCTGCCCTGGAATGTACATGTCTGGGCCGCGTGGGCAGAAGCTGCACATGTCAACCTCAAGACCTTTAAAGTACCCAAATCCTCAACTCAACCGAATCTGCCTGCAATGCACCGAACATCAGGGCCCGTGAGGTTGCTACGGCTGCGTGTTGCTCAAGAGCTGCTTCACCACTGCCTCGGGGCTGTCCGTGAGGAAATGGCCAGCAGTCACCAGGTACCTGCAACAAATTCGCGATAGAGGATTGATAGTGGATTGGGGCGCTGGTGGCGCTGGTGGTGCTTGCAGTGCTGGTCTGACGGTCCGTCGTTTATCGTGCTGGTGGCGCGTACTGTCGCGTTCAAGAAGACTTCGTTTGAAGCAACCGACATACCGAATGTTGACATACTGTATCTCGGTTACCTGATGACCTTTGCTTCCACCTACTGCCCGCAACATGTAGGTTCTCAAGTGTCAGGAGCACGTCAACGCACCGGCAGCCAGAGCATCCCATGGCCCGCGACCCCAGTCCAGTCGGCAGTGCCTTCGTTGGCTCCAACTTTCTGCGCGGGTGCGCGTCTTTGAGGATCTGGAGCTTCGGGTTTCGCCTCAAGGTTCGCCTTCGCGGAGCTCCGAGCTCCAAGGGTTTACGGTTCCAAGGCTTGGTACTGAGGACGTGGAAGCAGGGGCTGCTGTTTTCGGTTTCAGACTACCTCGAAGGCGAGGATTCGGGACCGTTCTGGATCGGAAGCAGATTCGAGTCAGCCCAGCTCTGTGCATACCTGCCTTATGCCATGGCCTTGCCTCTCGAAGCAGCAGACCCTGCTATGAAGTCTTCACCAATAGGATAGCTTACAGCTGTTGGAGAACTTGGACCTTGGATTCCGAACCCTGAACTTTGCCAGGCCGCTGGAATCTCTGGATCTGCATCTCCAAGACTTGTTGAACCTGTTCAGACGGGAAGTCACTTGGGGCTTCATCGCGGGCTTGGAGCTTCGTGAGTACAGTGCTCAGGCTTCGTGCAGTAAAGCTTCAGATCTCACGCAACCCCATTTCCTAAGCACGATAACATGACGACACCAAATTTGAAATGCCTACTCGCTCAGATACCGCTACGGACTTGACGACTAACCCCCCCGAAGCAAAAGCATCCTTCCAAGACGTGCCCATTGTCGACACGCCTCTGTCTTCCGAGAATGCCAAGAAGCTCCCGAAGCACTTCGTCCGACGATATCCGGAACCCCTGAACATCCTGTTGCCCGCTTTGGAGATTAAAGCATCCCTGCGGTTGACGATCCCGGAGGAGCGCGGGTCAGCGCCAGCTTCGGATTCCAGTGCTGCAGACTGATTGCAACAGAGCAGCCACAAAACCGTGCTGAACGCTGGCCATGACTCCTGCGGCCTCGAATAAAGAAAGGCTTTGCCAGGAAGGGGTCGACAGAAGGAACGGCAAAATTGTATGAAACAATACACGTAAAAACACCACGCTGCACCGCACAATACAGCTAGCTCAGGAACAGCCGCGTGTTTCAGGCTCTGAAATCTGCCCTGCCTCTTGTTAGAATCGCACAGAAAACTGGAAACTACTGCAAGCCACGAAGAGCTGGTTCCCCCGAGCAAGACCTGACACGTTCTTGGAAAAGTTCTCGACAAGGTGCCACATAGAGCTTCCTGACGCGATTCTGCTGAGCTGGACCATGAATGCCCGCAGTGGCTGCTACTGTTGATACTGGTTTGGTGTGGCTGAGAGTCATATGCCCAAACGGAATCCCAAATGGAGAAGACAGGCCAGCGCAGAGAGCTCCAGAGCGAGGCCATCCCAACATGGGCGCGGCGGGCCGGGGCGGGGGGCCGGGGGGCCTTCAAGAGCCTGTCTGGCCTCCGTTCCTGCAACCTCACTCCTGGACTCCTGGGAGGTGCAGCCAGCGGAAGAAAGCGGACACCAGCGTCGGGCTTGGGGGTGCCGCTCAATGCAGGGTTTGGCGCGCGAAGCTGTATCGTGCACATAGGGGGGCGATGCATGACGAACTGATCTTCGCAGCTACTCTTGCACTTTTCAATCTTTCAAGGAACCCCACACGCCTTCAGTCCTGGAGCTAGGCTTCCCAGGCCGGGAGTTGGCAAACAGGATTTCAAGCTTCTCTGATGGACGTAAGCACAAAAGAGAGAACACAAAACAGCCCCAACCGGAATCTATGCAAGAAGAGAACCGCTTCGGACTCAGCACCGGGCCCCTGATTTTCCCAGGCAGCCGCGAAGCTGGCGTTGGCCAAAAGGACTGAGATTTTCCACAGACGACTGCTAACAGCTCATGCATGCAATCGCAAGTAAGGCAAGCAGAACAAGCGGCCTGATGGTAGGAATAGCAGCAGGTATGCAGTTGCGAAATCGTACAGGCTTTGCGACAAGAAGCCTGCCTGAGCTCGAGAGCCGCCAGCAGAATGGGAGCACGGGCAATGAAATTGAGTGAACGCAAAGCAGCATCAGCAAACTGCGAAGCAATGACATGCACAAGCGAATTCTTTCATGAAACAACAGCACTTAGTAGCAATCTCGACATGTCGAATTAATCGTTGTGTTCATTTCATGCTTTCGCAACCAAGAAAACTCCAGATGTTAGACAGAAAAGTCACTCTGCCGCCCATGTCCTCCGCACCCGAAGCCCAACCCTGAAGGCCGTGAGCCAAGGCAGGCTTCAAGCCGGAAGCCATTGTCGAAACCAGGAAAATCGTGGAGCTGAAGGTGCATAGGTCTTGAGCCCTGAAACGAGGACTCTGCGGACTAGGTCATCAAGAATCGCAATCCACACGCCGAGGCTCTCTCGAGACTGCTTGGAGGACCCAACCTTGTTTTCAAACAAGCCAAACACAAGGCTGTACAGATTTGGGGGAGTTTCACAAGAACAAGGCTCCTGCGACGTGATAAAGGCTCATACCATGGAGGATCTTTCGGAGGTCCCACATATTCTGAGACGACCATGTGCCTGAAGGGAGCGGAAGTAAGTTCCTGCGTGATGGCCTGACTCCCATGCTCCGTAATTATCGTAATTCCTACCAGGACAAAACAAAATTCTCCAGCTGAGCAAAACTCATCAGGACTGAAGTAATCGCCTCCTCCTTATATCAAGCCCCAAACAATAAAGCTACTATTTCGGGGAGCATTTGGCCGGGGATGCGCTGGAAGACTAGTTTGAATTACAGAAAATGGGATTGCATCCGTGCAACCAGAAAGAGTCTGCGTCGATGTAGACTCCGCCATATGCCTCATCCCGACTTTGCCCCGCGGCCGGTTTTCGAGCTAGGGGTTCCACCGCAACATACCCTTCCGTCTATCACTTTTGTCGGTAAAGGCGGAGGCATTGGGGAGCATCCATGGGTGCATAAGCAAATGTTGATGGTTTTGTCCCTGGCGGCGTTTAATGCTCAGCGGTGCGCGGCAGCGCAATGAAGGAGCGGAGCAGTCACCCCGGAGTCCAAGCCAGGCGGCATAGAGCAAAGCGAAGCGAATCAGGTCTGAGCGACCTGCGAAGGTCGGCTCCTGCGACAGAGCATGGGTGTTTTTCAGAGCCAGGAGGTTCAGAGCTTTAGAGCTTCAGAAGGACAAGTCCTGAACCACCCCTGGCGTGCAATCAAACGTCCTGAGGTGCTGCCCTTCATACGCGAGCTTCGGGAGCTGCAGTTCTTCTGTAGCGCAGAACTTCTGAGACGAAACGAAAACAGCAGAGATCCTCAGGATAATGGTCATCATCATCGTCGTTATTATCATCGTCTTCTTTTTGGCCCTCGGTATCATCAGCGGCATCCTCGTCGTAGAGTTGCCGCCAATCCTTTAGCAAGTCGTCCTGGAACTCGGCCAAGGCCTGCAAGACCTTGCAGAAGTTCACAATGTGTTAGGGGCTTGGCGCGGCTTTGACGGTCCTCGAGTACATCCGCGCCTCTTCATCGCTTTGCCATAGACGATGCGCCCAGCTTTCAGATGCAAAGAGGGGATAGGCCTGCACAGCGGTGCGACTTCAGAGCTTGGGGTTTCATATCGTGTTGGCAGTGTTAAGGTTTATGACGGCTCCTTGATTTAAGCCACATAAGGGCTTTGGGCGCCACTCCTTCGGCTTGCAGGCCTAGGCAGCAAGGCATCTAGTGCATGGGCTGCCAAGCTTCCCACCATTTAAGCTACGAGGTGCAAGCTTTTGCCCCTGGTACAAGCAGTCAGCTCAGAAGTTGTTCAGCATGCACAGTTTCGGATTTCAGACTTCAAGGTTGTCTGAGCTTGACATAGGCCATACCGCTCGGGTTAAAGGATAGAAGCTCTATGCTTTCGGATGTCTGCTTTCTCAATTGTTGCGACTTTGGCTAAATCATGTTGAAGCTTTGCCGCAGAGCTTTTGCAACGAAGGCTTTCGAGGCTTGTTTGCACCTGACCGTTCCGGATTTGCTGGTGGCATTCACAAGAATGCGCAGCATCTATTCCTAAAGACTTCAAAATGTCGAAGGTTTTCCGGACCATGGCCCACTGGACGTAGTATCCTGGAACCGAAAATCCCCGAAACCTTTCACCTGCAAGCGAGGTGGCGAGGTTTAACAGAATGTCCGGCGAGAGGGACCGCGAGGAGCCGTTGGTTGGGCGCTCCCGGAAGCCCAACTTCCAAAAGACGTAACCTTCAACAGTGATGGAAAGGCTGAAAAGACTGGTAAACACGAAAGCCCCGAAAGGAAGTCTCGAACTTTCGCAGCCCCGAAGGAGTCGGAGCCTGCCAGGTGCTGATCAGAAGGCTGGGGGCTTTTGGCCCGAGCCACACCTGGCGTCAGGACTGCACATGCTGGAATTCCCCAAGAACTTGTGCATGGTTGAGCACGCACTTGCTGAAGCTTTGCTGCTGTCGTTCCATCTCTTAGGCTGTGTGCGTGACTTGCTTTGACTACGAGGCTTTTCACCTCCGCGACTGTTTGGTGATGTCCAGGTCTTGCGTGCGAGAATTCCAGTTCACTACTGCGCCTGGGCCAAGACTCAAGATTTCAAGGGTATGTGGCTCTGAGGGCAGGTGGGATGATGAACCCAGCGTTGGGGTCAACATGGGTGTCAAAACGCCTTGGCTGTGAAGTTCTGGAGTTGATGTGCGGCTAAGCGTTGCCAAGAGACACGATCAATCTCCCGCGGTTCCGACCCTGTTTCCAACCCCAGGACGCAAAACACATCCAGCGACACAAACATCTCAAACCTGAACACAAAGGCCAGTCCCAAGAAGCGAGTCAGCTTGTTGCCAAAGCACCGGCATATGAGCAAAGTAAGAGCACGAAACACAAAAAAAACACTGGGTGAGGCCCAGCAAGTGATGCATACCAGATCTTCATCGAAAAATCAAACACAGGGTACCCAGCGACGTGAGTTTTAAGCCCAAACAGCTTGGCTCAAAACCTTCCAGAACACGCCAGACATCCGAACTTGACATGCAAGAAACCCAGAAATTGTGGCCCTCCTTTCATGTCGGAAGCTTCCGGGTTGTTCAAGCGCGACTCCCTTGCCCTGCCACCCAACAGCGCACACCACTCCGAGGCGTGCCTGGTGAATCAGTCTTGGGATCTCGCCGCTGCCGGAAGGCCCATGTCTCACATGAGGGCGATATGGTCCGCGAGGGCCGAAGAGACGATACCTGGCGTAGATCCATAAGGCTCGAGGTCTATCAAAGCGTTCCATCCTCACCGGCGGAGTTACACCATGCTGCCTATGTTAGGGACGACTGCCCTAATGCCCCAAGACCCTGAAGCCGTCCACAGCAAACCCCGCACCATCCCGAGTCGTACAAAGGTTTAGAACAACGTGCTGGCAGTCAAGGTTTCACTCTGATTTCCAATCAACCAGGCACTTGACAGCCACCAGCCATGAATGCCGCTTGCCATCCTGAATCATGTTTGCTGCCGGGTGGCGTCATGTTTTCAACAACGGAGGTACTTTGGGCAGAGAGCCTGTGCTTGGTTCAGTGCGAGGGCTCCAGCGCATGAGATCCGAAGCCGAAGGCTGCGCTTCTTTCAGAGGTGGGCGAGTGCATGATCCCAGCCGGGCCAAGCGAGCCAAAATCCGAAAGACCCAAGGGAGCAGGTTCCGACGTCGAGACTTCGACACTTCGGACTACCATCATAGGACGTGTTCGCTACCGCGTTTGAGCCTGGAATTTGTGGCTGACAAGGCCATCGCTGTGACGTCTCTGAGCCTGTAATAACTTGCTTTCAAGAGTTTCAGCAGCTCTTTCTCGAGGAGCTTGGAAAGCCAGTGGTTCAGGTGCCAAAGTCAAAAAACAATCGATACCGTGCGCAGTGTGGCCAGGTCCCAAAGATTTGCAACAGTCACGCTGCACCCGTCGTCGATACGGCAGCCGGTGTTGAGTAAGGTTGGTTTGTTATTCGGTGAACTGTTTGCGATAGAGTCCGATAGAGTCTTCATGTCAAAGTCTTCGGCAGCAGCAAGACTTGGGATTAAAGAATGCCTTTCCAAATTCGGCTGGCTAGGTTTGGGTCCGACATTGTTAGAAGGGCTTCGGATATCATCCAGCTCCTTTGGCGATCCGAGACACGAGAGGCCAGGGCAGGCCTGGCTCCCAGTCACTGCGAGGTGGTGCCCGAATCACCCCAGTGGTGGATTGAACAAAGGGTGGTTTTTCTCAGCGGTGGTCAGAGGCACTTCCACAGCTTTCTGGCCGAGATGCATCACACGCTGCATGCTCACTGCCGAAGATTCCTCAGTGTGATGTTCAGAGTGTGGCACTATGTTGCCCCGACAAACGTGCAAGCTCTTCCCGTGGCCAAGGAGCCACGGCACAGTCCAGCACCAGCGCTCCGCCCGCACTGGCACGCAGTCGGAGGTCCTCGTCTTGTTCAAGCTTCGTGCACGGGCCAGTCAAGATTGACAAGGGCTGTGGATGGCCCGCTGCCACGGCACTGCTCACCTAAAGCATGGCCGTAAACATCTACAAGCTGCCAGGTTGAGAAATACTGCGGGTTTCAGGTCTTGGCTGCTGCCAACATGTCTACGGATGTTAAGGACTTTCGACTCAAACTTCCAGCTCAACAGACAACATGCCAAACCCTACATTGCTAGATACAAGCTCCCAGTGCCAAAAACCTGTCATGCGAGAGGACTGGTTTGATCTGATTTCCACTCCTCAACAGTGAACCCTGTGTGCAGAGTTTGCCCTTACCTTGGAAACCCTCCGGCGCTCCGGTGTGAGGGAGATGCGGAGCAAGGCACTCTGCTCGGTTCCATAGACGGCGCCTTCCGAACCCAAGCTGATTGGTTTGACCAGTCAAACGAACGAAAAAACAAAAGCTCGATTCACGTTTGCTGATTGGTTAGACCAGGTGGAATTTGGGTTTTGGGCTTTGGATGATTGTCCTGGGAGGAGCTTGGTGTCGCGTCAAGTGTTGGATTGAACTCCCAGGACAACTACCAAAGAGGGTTTGCGTCTGCGAGAAGAATCGTCACCAATGACGCATCCTACCAAAGTCATCAAACACAATGCTCAAAGCTGAGTTTACAAAGGTCGGGCTTCGTACTTCGGGGATGTGCTGCTCCGACTTTGGGTCTCATCGTTTACAACAGGCTGTTGCCTCAAGGGATCTCGGTTGGCGCTTCAAGTTGCAAGGCCTATCTTGGACGAGCCCCGACCTCAGCAAGCAGAACAATGCACCGGAAGGATGCAAGTGCAAGAACCACCACACATGGGGAACCTTGCAACCCATCATCTCAACCAGACCAGCCTTCACAAACGGTGATGCCCATGGTGGGAAAAGCACCTGATCTCGTGCCATGAAACACCCAGAGCAGGCAGATCTTCGGCCCCAGTTGGGTTATCTGTAGCTATACTGCTATACTTATACTCCGGAGGTGGCTACAGTACAAAAGCGCCTCCCCGATTGTGGGCTCAGTGTCGTCTGCACAGGGCCTGATTGGAGGGTGTAGACATTCTCTGAGCAAGTCGCAATCGAAAGCCGACAATTCCACAAGAGCTCGAGCCCTTGCTATGATGATAGGACCCACTGCGTTAAGCAACCGTCGAACATCCATAGTGTCAGCCCTCTGCCAGTCTACGTCTGAAGGGACAAACTCCAAGCTTTACCTGCCAGCCTGACACTCTCAATCCGACGAAAAAACAAGTAGACGCAAAGTCCCGAACTCCTAAACTCCAACGACCCTAAAACGAAGCCCCTATTTCAGCCCACATTGATGTCTGGACCCAGCACGCATCTCCAACTTTAGCCAGGAGCGGTCACCTGCACGCCAGAGACGTCTCCGAAAATTCTAGTGCAGGCTGCAGGCTCGTTTCGGGAGTTTGGGTCTGGCTGGGCGGGAACTGGGGGGCCGGTTTCTCGGACACGGGCACAGCTGTCCGCCGCGCTCTACTCTGCATCGCGCCATACGAAGGCTCTTGCGGCCCGGGCCCCTGGGGTTCATGGAGCCGGATCCTTCACAAAACGGAAAGTCCCCCGATCCCGTCACGGTGGAGCCTTCCTGGCGCGACAACATTGCCGAGAGCAGGGTGCCGGCTTCCTGGATGATTGGGATTTCATACGACCTTTGCACGAACCAACATGCTCCAAGGCCTACATGGCAGTACGGCAAAGAACTGCCATTGAGGCACACGCTGTTCTGTTGACAATTTCCTGCATTGGGCCCTGTGGGTCCTGGATTTGAGACTTTGAAGAGATTCGCGTTTCTCCAGATCCTAGCAGTCCGAAATCCCCGATCCGACTGTCAGTGCGAGGCCCATAAGTTACCGCAGCACAAACACGATCCCACAAAACACAACTGCAGCAACAAGTAACAACTGAGGTCCGCGTTGGGCATGTTCGCCTTCCCGACCCAAAGGCTCCCCGCCTGCGCATCGAAGCGTAGCTTCGTGGCATTCTCTGCGCCTGGCCGGGCTGAAGGGGCCTTTGGAGTCTTGCAACTTAAACATGGAAACCCTTCCTGCAATCCGTCGCTGCCGAAACCCCGGAATTCCTAAATCAAGACGGCTAGAAACCCTGCATCTCTCCTAAACCCTCCCTCTGATTCTCCATGCAAGTGCGACGGGTCTGCCACTAGGTGGACGCGTCACCCGGAAGCTCAGCTCAAAGAAGCGGAATGTCATGAAGCCTCGCCTTGTGTTTGGTGGACCGATTGTGGAAAGGACCCTCGATCTCAGAAGCCTCGAACCTAGCTGCAACATTCCAACTATCAGCAGTTGTTGTTGCCGCTTGGTAAGGAATGCAGTAATCAAGCTTCCTCACGTTCGTCATGATGCGACACGACAGGGATGTCGGAGAAGTCCATCCAACATGGGATGAAAGGCTGGCACCAGCTCCCTGCGAGAGTCCATCCAAAGTGGCATGTCTGGCGAGAAGTCTGTCGGTGAACTTTAGCGGGCTCGCTACCCGAGAACTTTTCTGGAACAAAATGCGTAAATCGCACAGCAAGGCACCGGAAGAAACCATACCCCTCTTGACATTCATTGCTAGCATCTTCCAGCTGCTGTTTGAGGAGCATGACATGTTTATTGGCTGCCGCATGTTGCAAATCGATCCGGAGTGCAATCTCCCCACTCAGAAGTACATTGCGAGCTGAATCCTGAAGATCCAGGCTGCCCATTCCCTGTTCGCTCACAAGGCTGGGGGACTTCGCTTTGTGTCGTTACGGGTACGGGCTCTCAGGTTCAAGACGAGATTTTGTCGAGGTCTTGGAACTTCAACTGTTGTCTTGGCATTGCAACCCAACGCACCGCCGAACTTGCACAGAAGCTTATGACAGCCCGAAAAATGAACACTGTCAGACTCGTCACGCGACGAGAACCGGGTGAAGGGCGTAGGACCTGTCCAGTCGTGACTTTCGTGTCTTCTCCCTTCACTCCAAGGTCGAAGCCGGAGCACAGCAGCACAACCCTTGTACTGCCCCACCCTGCACTGAAAAAGCGATAAGCCTTGACCTGAAAATCTACCTTGCTGACCTGCTCCGTGTAATCCTGGACTCCTCAGCCCCGTGTCCTTAAGGCCTTAAGGTTGGTTCACTTCAGCACCCCTCCCACTATAAATCCAGCGTCTCGTGGCTATGCTGGGGCTGACAGGTTTATGCGTGGCTGATGAATTTCGTGCTGGACATGACAGACATAGTGTACAGCAGCCAACCTGATTCAGTCTCGAAATGCGCGAGGCCCCAATTCGAACTGCCTTCGAGGTCAGCCGTAGGCCCGCGGCCCTGAACATGCCAGACCGAGAACCCGGCGAGGGAAAACGGAAGTGCACATCCCCATCTGCTGGCCTGCAAGCGACAAGAAAAAGAAAAAGTATCTGGCCAAAAGCACCTCCACGGTAGATGTGGGCTTCCGCTTTGGGGAGTTGGCCTCGCTGGCGATGCCTCTGACTCGACAAGCAGCGCACCTCGCAGCATGTTCCATCCTAACCCAGTCAGACCCCGCCAACAGAATGTTCAAACCTACAAGTAAACTGTAAGAAAGGCCGTCTGAAACTTAACAAGCTCCAGGTTGCACTGCGTTGCAGCCTTATAAGCTTGCAGCATCCCCAGAGAATCGAAGCCGCTTGGAGGCACTTGTAGGGGTCTCAGGTTCGGTGGAGCCAGAGCCCCACTTGAAGAACTTGATCCTCACCTTCTCTCACCCATGTGGTGCCAGGATATGTTGAGAGCGGCCTGTGGCGGGGCCACGGCCCACAGCCACCCTAAAGAAAAGTTAACAGTCACTCGACAATGAGGTCTGTCTTTTGAGGGGACCAATGAAGGATGCGAAACAAGATTGCACAACTCCTCAGGGCAGGTTCGGGCTTCAAACCGACAGCTACCATGACTAGGGGGATCAGGGCTCCCATAACCCTTTCCCCTTTCTGGCACTTCATTGTCAGCCACCGATATTTTGGTCGAAGCTTCCCCTCATGCCTTTACCAAACTCGGATTCGGTCGGAACCTGCGCGAACAACAGAGTCTCCCTGAAACCCAAGAATTTGGAAGACTCTCGCCTGGAACCATAGAAGCTCCGTAGACCCCAAATTCGAAAGACTGGGAAACACCCTATAAACATCAGAAGCCTGGTCGGACGGGGGGGACGCCGCTCATCCGCAGAGAACAAGCCCTGAGTTTCGCTGTTCGGGCCAAGGTGGCAACGTGATCGTTTAGGCAGGTGGCGCAGTTTAGAGGTTCGGTGCTTTAGGTTTACTTCTGAATGCGCTTCTGGAAACATTTAGTGTGGTTGAAGTTGAAGCCTTCAAGGTTCTGGTGCACCCTCGTCCCTTCGACAGATCCGAACATCTGCGCCTCGTTTGCTATTGACGAACCATCGCGAATCCCAATCAGCAGCCCTTGCTCACCTCCCTTGGTTCAAGCGATCTTGGGCAAAAGGGGTATGACGGCTCAAACTAAGCGACGTGTATCGACCGACACCCAGGCGGGTGTGCCACCCGATTCGGTCTGCGCGCTCGAAGAACGTCCTTGGTTCCAGACTCGGGGTCCGAGGCCCTGATTTTGCGTTTTCAGAGTGCTAAGCTATAGGACGTGGGGCAATGGGTCTGAAGGTCCACACTTCCGGAAGCTCGCCTTTCAGAGAAAGTTGTGACAAGGATCAAGAAGCAGCTCCCAACGTCTCCGATGACCTGAGATCGGCGAGTGCTTCGCCCTCAGCACGTTCCTTAAGCCTCCCAGCAAGCTCACAGGTCCACTTGACCCAATCGGGAAGACGGGATCCAGAGTTCAGGAAGGTCTCGCTCTTTGCTTTGGGATCGTTCCCAAGCATTACATCCCCGAACCGCCTCTGCAGAGTTGACCTCTCCGGCCACCACGCCGCGAAAGCCTGTGGAAGTCAGGGTCGAAGGATTTCCGGCTGGAGAAATCGAGGGTTCGCTCAAGGCTTGCGTAGAGGCGGAAACCTTGGCTTTGATTTCAGGATTGCGTTTAGGTTTGGGCTTCCAGGATGTTGGGCATGAGCCCTTCTGCAACAGGTTGTTTGATCCGAGACCTGTCCCGGCAGCGGCACATAGCGGCACAATTGCCAGGAGGCTGAACTCCAAGAGCTACGGTTCCAAAAAAGCCCAGCGACTGCCTGCAACCACTCCCTTGACATCAGACTGGCATGTGTGGTATGCGATTCGAGGGACCTGACCGCCACATCGCATGCGAACGAAGCAGATCGCGGAAGCGGCTGAAGCCCATCTCAACCTGCATGGGATAAGACCTGAGCAACGACGCTGTCCTATCTGTTGGTGGGTTGTCAATGCAAGGGCTTCTCCGCATGGCTTCCTTCGTGTGGGCTTTTCTCTCATGGACTTACACTGGCATTGTCGCCCTGCCGTGACATGGATCGCGGTCGTGGCCATCCACAGCTTCTCTAGCAGAAAAAGGTGCGAAATGCTCGAACAAAGTCTTGGTGCCCCCCCTTCCCACACCACTCAGTCGGCGATCAACGGCCAAACCCAGCCATAAATCCCGAACCCTCAACCCTAAACCCTCAACCCTAAACTCTAAAACCTCAACCCTAAACCCTCAACCCAAAAATTCTGAACCNCTACTACTACTACTACTACTACTAATTTTACTACTATTACTGTAACCAGCAGCCGACCAGCCGGAAAGTCATGCCAAACCAGCAGCCGACCACCCGCCGCAACTCCCCCCACACTCGCCCCACACGCCTCAACCCCCACTGCAACGCCCCAACACCACACCATAGCCCACTCACCCCAACTACACACATCCTTACTCCCCACCACAGCCCCCACCTGGCCCACCACAACGAAATCCCGTACCCATCCACCGAGTCCTTGCTTCAGCACAGCAGCAGCATTCACAGCAAATTCGGCTCGGAGCAACCCATGAGAGAAATGAGCCCGCAAGATAACATGATGTGGGGACTTGAACAGCAACTTCGGCGCCGCCACCCCCAACTCAACCCACCCAGCCCAAACAACCCCAACGTCCAATTACACGTCATCTCCCACGCCCCACCGCCACACCCCACGCACTAGGAAAACACTCGATTCGGGAAACAACGCGATTCAGCGAGTCAGGAAGCCAAGCGCGGGCAGTGGACGATTCACGACTCCTGCTGTGCAAATCCGCCACACATCACACTCCAGACCCCCACACATCATGCCCTCTCACACCCCCGTTGGGATCTTCGGTGGTGCAGCCTGGATTTCTTCGCACCTTGTCGATTTTGAGTGCCAAGCTCTAGAAGGAATGATGCTTCGCCACCACATGATTGGAGCTTGAAATGGTCAAATCTTCTGAACGGACAGGCCGGCGGCAGCTAGTGTAAAGTGTGAGGAGCCTCCGAGGAGCCTCCCTGCTCAGAGTTGGTGGCTTGGAGCCGTGGGAATGTGCTGGGTGCTCTCTTGCAAGGCTAGCTGCAAGCTGTTCCCCAAGTCCTTGTCCATGAACCTGAGCGACATTCGGCGCACTTTTGACGCAAAATTTGTCCCTCTTCGTTGCAGTGCTTAATAAAGCTGGATCTGCACGACTCCGAAAACAACCTGGATGAAAGCCTGAGTGTCTATGTGCGGCTGCGTGAGTGCATGCATGCGTGCATGCCCGCACAGAGGCAGGCAGGCAGGCCGGCAGACAGGGGTGAATGGACATACTGAAATATGCGCGTATACACACACACACAAATGTTTGGGATCCGTACAAGGATAGTAGCATTGAGCAGCTCCATAGTGCAGGATGGGCAGTCAGTGCGAACAATTGGAATTTAGGGCTTCGACCTGCGGCTTTGGAATGGGAACTGTCGCTCCACATCACATGGGTCGGAGTGGAGCCCTCCATGGCAAACGGTGGGGCACATAATCTACTTGCGCCCGGCCCAAGCCAAGCCCGAGGGGCAGAACGGCCCGGCAGCCATCGCCTCGCGCCCCGACCGCCAAGGCCGCGGCCTCCAGGACAAAAATTCCCCGGCCCTGAATGGGAGCTTGCATCCGATGCTGGCTCGAAGCCTTTACCCTCTGCCCGCAGCCTTTTGCCACTAACATCTCCAGCGCTTTAATTCGCAACTTTGACAGCTGAACGCTTCTCATCACAAACTCGGACGACCGTAGCGGCTCTTCCCAAACCCTTTTCCGCAAAGACGGCACACCAAAAGAAACTCAACCTCCATCGAGGGCCGGCATTAACCAAGCCTTGACATTCAAGCTCATTTGGAACCCAGAACATGACAGGTGGCAACCCGAAGCCGAGAACAAACCAAGTCTCGTCAGACAATACAAAACCGAAGGATGAGGAACTAAGCAGCAACGCTTCCATGCCAAGGAGCACACAGCCAGTGCATTGGGCAGACGACTTCAGAAACTGTATTCAGGTATCGTGCGTGGCCTTTCAAATTTGAGTTCATCCTGAGCCATGCTGCTGCTTGCTAGTGTTGACCACCAAAAGCAGTGATATGGGATATGGAACTGCATGAACACTCCTCACGGCTAGTCGGCGGCATCAAGCCTGTATGCACTTGGAAAAAAGGTTGACGCCGCTTGCAAGCTTTCACCCATTTCGGACTTCCTGGGCCGGCAACCGGGCCGGCCCGGAGGAGTCGGCAAACGTTGTTCGTCAACACGAAGGCTCGTCTTGTAAATGAAAGGACAAGAACGACAAATGCAGATGAACTTCGTTGAATCCCAAAGACAAGCCTGGCCAGCAGACGTTTGCACTCCTGAGACAGCTTCAATCTGCGCTATTGTGCATCTTCCACTGGCAAAGGTTGACACGCATGCGATTTTTTTGGCGTGATGCAGCCGCAGTGCGACTACTGTCGCTCGGTCAGTGGTAAGAGATCCAGGCGACACAGTAACTTTGCAGGCTAAGCAAGCGCTCTGGAGCTCAGGTCTTAACAAGCGGCAGCTACATGAAGAAAGGGAGAATGTTCCCGCCACCAGGCCGCAAGAACAATGCGACAGGGCAGCTTCTCATCAGCAATGGACGGCTAGGCACAGCAAGACCAATGTCAAAGAACTTTTGCCGGCGTTCGAGAATCGTCATCCAACGGTCGGTCCCTCAACATCGCAACGGCGGCGCCGATTCCAGAGCGGAAAGCACGACGACGGTTCGAACGCGTGTGTGTCATCCACCCTACACCATCAATGAACAGTGCCATATCCTGTGTATGCTCCGAACGCCGGTAACTGTAGATTGCACATCCTGTTGTTTTCACCTTCAGTGCTCAATTTCAAGTTGTTTCCAACGGTCTGGCTCAAACACAAATCTAAAAAAAACATTCCCCAGATAATTTTGAGCAGCAGAAGAAACCAATGCTGGCAGAATCTGGAGACCTGTAGGCCTTTACTCTGCGGAGTTGCACAAGTACGTCCTTTCCTCTCAGGCTTTAAAAGTTCTTGAAGTCCGGCGCTTTACGAAGTGTTTAGTAAAGGGGTCCGAGATTTCACGAGAGTTGTATACATCTAAGCTTGCAAGGTGCAGGGAATATCGGTATGCGATTTCAACGCAAGGCTTCACGGCGCCAGGTCCGCACTACTACTCTGCTGCGGAATGGTGGACATAAATCATAGCCCAAGACCTGTAGGCTTCAACAACAGCACTGGGAAACATTACGTTCAAATCGCATAGTCACACGTCCGCTAAGGTGCGCGCGGCTCTGCACTTTGACAAATTCAACACCGAGGCCTATAATGTCATTGCTGCCCATTCGCGCTCCTGTACACCCAATCAGCTGCCCAATCCAGCACCAGTCACCCCAATCGTAGCAGGCCTCTTCTCTAGCTAAGCGTAGAGCAAGGCCACAACCAAGATCTCAAAGAAGCGATCCGGTTCCATGCTTCTTCTGATGCCACGAGCAAGTGTCTCGTGAAACCGAAACCTTGACACAAATAAATCACGGCCAAGCCCCACGAAACATAGATAATTACCTACCAAAACACCAGCTCAACACAATTTGAGGCCTTGGGCTCACGATTCTGTTCTGCTGCACGATGTCTGGAGCTACTCTCCCAACACGGCAGAAAAGAAAGTTGCGACCAAAACGCCAACAAGTGTCGCTTCAGAGCAGTCACAGGTCTGCTGTCATGCACCATTCCACATCATATGCATTCCCTTTTTTGGCAGGTACGGGCCTCGTCGGCTGCGGCTGCAGCTCTCGGTCCCAACTAAACTAATCGAAACCAACAAACACAAGAAAACAGCGGTGAAACAAAGAAGCGAGTTACTTAGTTACCTGCTGCAGCATGCGGACTTTGTCAGCAGCGGCTGTTCAGCAACTAGGCGTAAGTTCTTCTCAGCGACTCAGCAGAAGTGACAGTGGGTCGGCACCCAAGACAACGGGTGGAGCCCAAGACCAAGGCTCCGGCCGCCGTTCTAGTCCCGTAGGACAACGGACAGCCCCCGCGTCTTGTTTCTTGCGAGTCGTGCACACCAAAGTCCAAGGGTAAAGTCCAAGGCGAACCAAAGAGGCCCGACGGGCATGCGAACCCGAGGAGGCGTGGTGCCACCCTGGCGGTTCTAGCGACGGCGCCCGCATATCACACACTTTGCGTCAAGACAGAGTGCAGGGTGAAGAGGGCAAACGCCGTAACCAGACGGTGGAGACCCGTGCTGTCACCTGTTAGGAAATAAGAGTCTCGTGCCGCGCAGATAAGGCGAGACCACTTCCAGGGGCTCAGGCCATCCATGGTAGCCCACAATCCAGGGCCGGCGGTACAGACAAGTCGTAAACGCAAACCAGCGTCACGACGTCCTTACTGGAGCACCTTTCACAGAAACCAGCAGTAGCAAGGTGAAGGAGAGGCTTCCAAAGCACCGCTCGCACCGGCACGCCCTAGAGATAAGGGCTGCCGCAACTATCGACGCTGACTAATGCCACCAAGCCCGGGAAGAGGAAGTGCCAGCTCGCCAGTCGGGCGGCGTCCAGCTGTCCAAGGCCATGCGGTAAGCGCCATCCGGATATTCCATGTGTTCATCGTTGAGGAGGTAGTGAGAAATGAAGTAAAGGTCGCGCTCGAGGCCTGGCGCTGAACCTCCGTTCGCAAGGAACTCCCGATGCTGTTGCTCCCAGACTTGTGGAGTAGAGCTCTCGCCGAGGCGGTGCACTAGTCGACTCGCCGTGCGAGGGCTAAGATTGTCAATAGCCCGAAGATTGGCAGCAAACAGGGCTGCATGACGCCCCGCAGTTCGTACGTTCCCAGCTTATGAAAACGCATTGGACAATAGAAGCCAAGATCACGTGTTCCAGTCAGCATAAGCGAACAGATTTTGCGGAGATCAAAGCCATTGCCCGTCACGGTCCGGGCTTGAAGGCGTTTCAGGGCGAATGGCAACCGCATCCTGGAAGGATAACCCAAGGCAGATGTGGCCACTGGTAAGAACTGGTAAGAACAGACGGAGGCAGCCCGTGTGGCCTTAGGATGCGTGAACTGGTCAGAGCAGAAGGCTGGGATGTGTACCATTACCTGCCTCGCTCAAAGGCCTGTATGAGGCGAGCGCCTACAGCTTCCTGCACGGGGCAGACAAAGGACCCTGGAAAGCAGCGCTCACACGGACCTCCAAAACCGGGCCGTGCTCCATGGCCAGAGGAGTAACACCGACAACCGATAGGTTCGGAAACCATTCCGGTTCATCGAGGAGATATCTCACCAAGTAGAACAGAAGCTGGACCGCGAGGAGGGCGCCAAGGTGTAGAAGTTGGCTGTTACCATCACGGACTTCGGAGCGGCCCCCGTTCATGACAGAGGCGATACTGGGTGTCAGTGCCTCGATCTCGTCCAAAAGCAGCCACAGCCAAATCTGCGGCTTGGCGAGCTGATACCAGGACAGGTCTAGAGCTTGATGTTCAGACAACCGCAACACCGGCGTACAAAGCTGGGACAGGGCGGCCCGCCATGGCCACAGCGGGCATGGTGAGCATGTGCCACGCCTCACGCTGGTTGCAGCAGCGGAGGTGCATGGTCAGCAAAGTCCACAATCTGATTGCCAAAGTTGCCAGTGACATTTTCGGACCAACTGCTGCCTTTTAAGAATTCAATGATAGCAGAAATGCTGGGACGACTCATGTAGTTACACAATGTTCAATTTGTGCAATCGACATAATCAGGCGTATCTCATCTTCCTGAGAGCGGCAGGGGCAATGAAAGACAGTCCTGCACAACGGAGACCCATTGCAGAAAGATCTTCCGAGCAGCTGTCCCTCAACCTTGGCGCGGAGGCCGGAAGCGTTTGATGCCAACACGCATGATGCGGGATCCTGCATGCTGGAATGGTATCTACAGCATTCCAGTAGTCAGTCTTTTACCTTCTGCTGCTTTATCCAGATGTTTTGCAGCAATTCCGATCCTTGCATAAGCCCAGAAGGTCAGCTTTGACTCGCTCTGAATCCTGGATAAGGAGACATGCTGCCAAGCTCAGCCCACGGCTTCTGCATCGAGCTGTTGGACTCTGGGCTTCACCGAGGAAGACTGCTGTGGCGCTCCGCATGGAAATCCTGCATGTTGGGACAAGAAACATGCTGGAAGGGCAACCTTGAAATGGAGAGGAGATGCTGCAATCCCCTGGCGGAAGATGAAGTCTGTTGGCAGGGAGCAAACAGCTATGAGAACTGCTGCAAGAGACATGCCAAGCTGGTNAATGGAGAGGAGATGCTGCAATCCCCTGGCGGAAGATGAAGTCTGTTGGCAGGGAGCAAACAGCTATGAGAACTGCTGCAAGAGACATGCCAAGCTGGTTTCTTCTCTCTCTGCTTTGCGTGGGGAGTCTGTCTTGGAGGTGGTTGCCCGACCCGACTTAGACCTGCCTGCGCGTTCCGAGCGCATCTACCAAAGTGGCGGAGGATTTGTTGACCAGAGCGTGCGGGGCTATCTCCAGCAAGTAGAAGAACATCTGCGACACGAGTTTGACCCAGGTTGCTGGTCAGCGGAATTCAGCTACGATCGTTGCTGTTCTCGAAGAGGAGATCCAGCATGTTGGGATGATGTATATACCAACAAGAGATGCTGCTTGGGCATTAATCCTCAGGTTGCGGTACTACGCGATCCTTGGTGACCTTTCATTATGGTGGTGACATGATTGGTTGTTGGAGTTAGTATACATACATGTTGAACTCTCACAGCTGTGACACACAGTGCCAAGGAGTTCTACAAATGTGAGCATTGCATGGCCGTGCTCCGGGAGCGAGCCTCTCTGAGTTGCGAAGACATCGACCTGTGCATGTGGCATGGAGGCGCACTTGTCGCTATGTCGCGGGGGTCAAACAGCTTCTTTGAGAAGGCAGAGGTGGACGTCCTGTGCCTACCAAGAATGGAAGAAGCAGAAATTCCCACAGCTGCCTTCGCTCTGCAATGGGTTAATGTTCACCATGGCCGAGTTGTGCAGCTGGACGTGCACCGCACTTTCGACACGACCGCTCTTATCGTTGACGTCGCAGTGATGCTTCTTCCATGGCTGACATTCACGCTCGCTTGGGCCTTTCGTTCCTGGCGACCTGCGGAGCCTGTGAAGGACAAAGCGAAGATCACGGCGGTTGATTCGGCAGTTGATGGGGCTCGGATGATCGGCACGGCTGCGATTGTTCTGCTGCACTTGAACATCGCTTTTGTCACCAACAATCCTGAAATGAACAAGCGTCGAGTAGTTTGGTTTTATGTACGGCGCTTTGCTGATATCTTCGGTGTCTTGGCAGTTCTGGTGACGAAAGTTGATTCGGAAAGTTTGCTTGGAAGTGCAGACACACTGTGGCGAAAGCTGGGTCGACAGTTACCTCTTAGCTTNCAGCTTGCACCGAGTCCGGCTCGCTGTTCTTCTGGGGTGGTTTCTGGTTTCATTTGGGGGTTCTCATGTTTTGTCTCCAGCCGCCTTTTGCGATGCCTGGAGCGCTCAAGTGGATGGTGCGCAAACTGTCTCCTCTAGCTTTGGGCATCCTTACCTTGCACCTGACCGTCTTCTTTTTGTTGGAGAGATGCGAGAAAACGACTTTGCCTTCGTTCTTGGTACGGTTGCCGGGCTCCCATCTGCACCTTTCAGATGATTCTCCGCGTTCAGTGGCCCTTGCTTTGTGGACGGCTGGTACACTGGCGAGCATCCCACTTGCCCAGGTGGTTCGTTGGACGGTGCAGCAACCGTGGGAAAGCTGCTGGTCCCTCTGCCCCACTCCCATCAGTCGAGCGCTGGTTTTAGCATATTTGCTGCTGTTTCTTTGGAATGAGATGGGTAGGCCGTCACCAAGATAGTTCCGAACCTGGAGCTTGCGGGCTCGACAGAAGTACTCGATGATTCAGACTCTTCACCTCCCAAACGTTGGGAGAGAGGTGTTCTAGTTACTAGTTGTGGTGGCCATAGGGGCTTCTTTTTCCTCAGTCGCCACGCGAGTAGTTGACAGTTGGACTCCGAAGCTCAGCGGAAACAGCCTTTGTCCCCTTAGTGCTCCTTGGCAATCTTGGCGGAACAGTCCAGCAGTACCAGGGCATGACCATTGAGAAGGACTGGATCTCTATGGCTCTAATGCCACGGAAGGGTAACATCGATGCACTTGAGTTGCTTTGTGTCGGCGCCGCTAGGTTGGAGTTGCAAACAATCAGGGATGGTGTCCACTGTTAAAGATTACCGCCAGTCAAGTCCTTGCTGGATCTTTGTGGCGGGCATTTAGATTTCGATACTTCCCAGCATTTGCACGGACCGGAGGTGGAAGAAGTCGACTTCACTGAGAACATCGGTCTTGCGTGGACCCTCAGCTTCAGTTGCGGGACACACGTCGGCAGGGGTTGGAAAAGCTATGTTGCAGTATGGGTACCGGGGTACCGAGTCTTTGAAGAATGTCGAAGCATCTGTCTGGTTCTGCTTCCTTCAAAATCTACCCATTATCCCCAATTTCCGACTTCTTGCAGTTCACATGTGCAGCTGCAAAACCGAACTTTTGGAATAATAATAACGGCCGAGAGATGACAGCCTGGCCGAGCTTCAAGCAAGCACGCGGTTCACACGGGTTTCCCGGTTTCTCGTGTGTGCACCGTGTTGTAGTCCACAGGCATGCGGGAATAGCTTTCAAGACCTCCGGAAAGCGCAGGGTAGCGACCACAGCTACTCGAATGAACTAGCAGCTAGCAGCAGCTTTCGGCTGATCTGCAGGTTTTCGTGATGGTTTGATCCGCATAGATGCATGTGCTGCGTGCTGTCTTGTGCCGCAGCGTGGGGACTCAGCACGTTGTTCGTGTGGTTCCTTCTCTCCCATCGCGTCTCTGGCAGCTGCAGAAGGCGGGTAGGTGCATCTGTCCATCTTTCTTGGAAACTTGGGACATGGCAGAGGGAGAGCAATGCTAGCATGCCAAAGAAAAGAGACGGCGTGGGCACACACGTTGCAAACGCAGGTGCAGCACCCAAGCTGAGGCCTTCTTTCGCGCTTGTAGTTCGACTTGCTGACACAGTGCTGTCCGTTAGTGCGCGGGTGATCACATCGATGAAGCCGCTTGAAACCATCTGGTGTGGACCTTTACACTTGTGATTTTCCTTTCGTAGGTCCGTAGGTCCGCTTCGGCAGATGTGCTTATAGCTTGCACTTATACAGTGGCTTGCCAGATGGCGAACCGAAGCCATGGCCCAAGGCGTCAGGACGCCGAGTGGGATCGCCGCTTTCAGGAATTTGACAGCCGTACGCAGGGATTTTGCGAATGTCGATAACATGCGCTTTGCAGCCATGCCGTCGGCATTGCATGGTTAACTGCTCCAGAAAATCCAGTCGCACCTGTTTCAAGCCAGAGATTCAGCTTTGATAGGTTATCTCCTTCTCTGACCGTGAGGAGCGGCCAAGCCCCGTTGGGGCCGTTACCCCGAAGCGTGGCCAGCTCGGCTTGAAGCACGGTAGATGCTTTGAGGTTGAGGCTCGGGACCCACAGAAAATGATTCGGGTTGCAAGTCGCTTAAAGCTTCAGCCTTCAGATGCCCAACTAGCATCAGCGCTGCCGGTGGCGCGCTGCTGGGCCGGGCCGGGTATGCTTTCAGTCTTTGAGTTTCTGCTGGCTCAGGTCGGGCAGTTCCCGCCAGGCGCAGCATGCCGCAAGCCTCCAATGCCAGCATCCTGTCCGACAAGGGACACGGGCCCCAAAGAGCCGGCTGTGCTTCTGAGTTCTTGAGACATGTATGTCATGCATACCTGCACACATGCATACATGCATGCGTGCATACGTAACTACATGCATACGAAAGCACGAACTTTATTATAGATCTCGACTCTGGTGCTCTCGACTCGCTACTCTCTGCTCTGCACTCTCCATGCTCTCATCTCCTCTGCCCTTCGCTGCCCTGCTCGGCTCTACTTTGCTTGACTTACGTCCTTGCTTCCGTACTCCTCATTCGCTACCTGGACACTCTCGATGACCTTGTCTCCCAGGCATCCCAGGTCCGGTCATGCCAGGACTTTGGGTCACTCTCTTGAGCATGCAATCGTGAGCGTTCACATGCAGCAAGGCGGGTTTGCTCCATAGCGTTTCTGTGATCGGTATCCTTGTGGAGACTCCCGAGCCAGGCTTCCGAGTTTCAAGCGTTGCAGTCCAAGTTTCGCTTCCACAGCTTTGCAGGACTTGTTACCGTCGCGGCAACGGAATGTCACAAGACACCACTTGAACTTGAGACTTGCTCGGCAAGTATGTTGCTGGCTTGTGATCTCTTGTGGTGTCCAAAGATGCGCTAGGTAGTCCAGATCGCAGAACTGCAGGCAGCAGTGTGTCACCACGAGATGTCCCTAGTCCCTATGGTCTCCATGAGAAGGACAGCAACACATGCTCTCAGGATGGTTTAGTGCCACCCCAGCCGACTGCTCCACAGGCCGTCGCAATTTGGATATCTTGGGCTTTGCTCTGCAAACTCATGTCCACATGTTTGCTTTTCGACAACCTAGGACCTAGGACAAGGTGTCGGAGATCAGAGTTCAGTGTTTCGGGGCTCTGGGCAAGTCTCATGATTTTTGGTTTCGCTGCGCTTTTTCTAAAAATCCACAGAAACACTCGCTGGGGGGTCGAATCAGCTTGAGCCAGCGACACCCTCTCTTTATTCGGAAGTCCATGTGGACAATCAACCTTGTCTTGAGGAGCCATCTTCACAACCCCCAGAGACCTCGTTCGCCACTTTCCGCAAACATGCACTTTAGGGATTAAACAAGGTGGGCTCGCTTCAACACTCAGCCGCGTAGCTTGCACAGGCAGTGTTGTCCTACACCACTGCAGCACTGTCACCCCCTCCAGGCCGGGACTAGGTTTAAGAGGCTCAACTGCGAACGGAGGCAATGACCACAAGGGAGCTCTGCCCAGGCCTCTCTTCCTCGCCACAGCCACAGCCGCCCATACTTGTGCCTCTACCAGCGCACTGCCCGGCAGTGCCGGCATTTTGGCCTCCGGCGGCCTCTGTCCTGTCGCTCGCCCGGGTGTGAGTGTGAGGCGAAGGGCCGTCCAAACGCAAAAGACGACCGAGGGATGTGGCGGCTCGCTTCTAGACGTAGCCATCCTCGAGTCCTGTGAGTCGCTCGTTGCCCTGTCAAGCTAAAGTGTGGATGTGTGCGGCCCTTTGTCAGTCGTGGCACGGGGCAAGGGGGTGCGGCAATCTCAAAAATGTAGCTTCAGGTGCTGGGCAAGAACACTTTCAGAATTTGGCAGCTCGATATGGCGACACCGCTTGTGCAACCCTGCATGACTTCAAATGGTCTGAGGCCAGAGTATGAGGACGAGGACGGGCAAGGACGATTGTGTTGCAGGTTGAAGGCTTCAGAAGTGAATCATGTAATGCAGTGGAACTGTCTGTGCTTCGGGGATGTTCTGTGTTGAAGCCTTCTTTACATACATCTTCTACGGGTCTTTTGTTTCGAGCTTTGAACTCCCCTAGTGACCTAGTGGGTGTGGTCTAGTACTGTACCACATCTAGGGCTGCGTCGCTTCGCAAGTTCTTGTAACCTGCAGGCTATGGGGCAGCTAGCTGACCAGTTACTGGCCCTTCTGGACGAGTCCGAGACCATTCACCTCGCCCTCTGCCGTAAATGTTAAAGGCTGTGTGGCGGAATATGACGTTGACAATGTCGGGGATCCCTTCACTCAGGCGAAGCTGCTGCTGACGCAGGGTTTCCTCAAGGAGCCACCGTCGCCTGAGGGCTGCAGCACTAGAGCTTTCCAGCTCTTCCAGGATTCTTCATACTTGCTTCTAGCTGTTGTGAGTGCCTTCCCACCTCCGTTGTTTTAGGAAGAGGACGTGCCTGGTCTCATCGCCAATGAGCCGCCCGTCACGCCGAATTTGCTTGGCTTTGGTGCTTGTGCTTGGGTTGGGTCAGTTTGGAGTTTCGGCATTTCGGTAGGAAAGCCGCGTCCCAGGCAAAGCTCTGGCCTGCAGCATCGCCCAGTGCACAAGGAGACACGCTGGGGTGATCTTTATGGCCTTCAAAGCATTGGATGTCTGGTCTTCCGAGCTCGATCCTGAAGTTACTTCCTTTCCCTTCACCTTTACTCAAGTTCTGTTGGTCGCAGCAGACCTCACAGGAAAGCGATGCCACAGCACAGACCATGCACAGGGGAAAGACCAAAAGCTTGCCAGCAGGCTGACCGATCATCGAAGGGAGCGCGGATGGTCCGTGTCCTGGAGCACTGGGGAGGACTATGTTTGGGACCTTCGCATCGTTATGTCTTGAAGTCATGCGTGGGGGTACTTGCTAAGCCAGGGAAAACCACGAGAAGGAAGAAAGAATGAGGGAACCAAGGAGCGGTTGAGTGCCCCCATCCCACTTCACCTTCTGCCTGCCATCTTTCAGATGCCGGCAGTGCCACAGATGGCACCTGCTCCTGCGATGTCCGAGCCGCTCAGCTAAATTTTGAGCTTTCCCATTGAAGATAATGTGCACATGCTTCGGGCTTCCTCTCCACGGCCCAACAGCCCGAACGAAAGGAATTCTTGGGAGTCAGACACGTTGGGAAGCGTTCTAGGCGTGTAGGGGGGGGGGGGTTGGGAGCCGGAGCCGAAGCCTCTGCCAGGCCGCTGCTGTCTCTGCTCCCGGGCTGCACCGTGTTGGGAGAGCTCTTGCCAATCGTCCCCAGTGTAGACATTTGTAGACATGATGAGATGTCGAGCCAGGCGGAACGGCCTGAGCCCAAGATCTTGTGTATGCCGAGGCCTGACGCTTCTGGGCATGCGGCAGCACGACAGGACTGGACTTTTCACCAAGGTGCTGCCTTGTACGTATCGAGACAGGCATGCGCAGCCATTGCTGTGTCAAACGGGATTGCTGACATCGATTACATCGCCAAGTGCGAGAGACCAGGTTATAGAATCCTTTCACATCTGAGAAGGACGGTCGGCAACGAGAGGCATTTCGCAAGAGATGACCAAAACACACAAAATCACAGGTGAAGAAATCACTTTGCGTCGGAGCATGATCCTGTTTGGATTGCTTTGTGGGCTCCTCAGGGCTCCTTATTGGCTTAGCTTTGCCCAGGAATCTTGAACGACGGGGCTCCCCGAACGATCTTTGACGGCGAAGCGAAAGTGGTTGCTGGTTGAGATGAAAGACAAACTGGCTATGCATCGAAACGCTTCCTTTGCAGAACCTGCCGGAATGGCTGTGACTCAAGAATCGAGCCTCGGCCGTCGATCGCGGCCTGATCCTCAATCCAACACCACAAAGAAGCGCACGTGGAGCAGTGAGCAACTTCATCCGAGACGCCGACCAAAGTAGTCCAAGATCGAATTGACTGAGAAGGCTGTGACCGCAGCTCTGATTGTCGATCAACAGTAAGCTGGCATGTGCAGATTGTTATAACCTTCATGGCTTACAGAAGTAGCTATGTGCCTGTGGACGCATCACACAAGTCCATGTGGCTACGTGTGGAAGGAGCTTCCACAATCACGAGCTCTGCAGGCACCGGTTTGGGCGCACCAAAATGTTAGGTTGAGCGTCAGAGTATCCTGCATTTCCGGCAGTTTGGGTTCATGCCAAGATCCCATGGGCCTCAGGCCCCAGGTTTAGTGTCGGGGATCTGCTTGACCGTCCGTGCGAACGCCTGCAGGCGGGACAAGAGGAAGCAGAGCAGGCCTGATTCTGTTTGGCGGTCAAGAAGACACCATCCATGTCGCGGAAGACTGGTGCCTGCAGGTGCCGGAAACCTCCCAGCCCGTGCACCTGTCCACGCCACCTGGTGACATTGCCGGTGAAGTCTCAGCTACCGCTGCTACCGCTCAACTGCCGCTTCAAAGACGTCTGAGGTTTGTCGGCTTGGTCCCGAAGCTCCAAGAGGCGAAAGCTGGGAAACCGGTCCGTTGCTTTCTGCCCTTTTGGGTTTCTGTTGCTCAGCTTTCACAGGCCTGTACTTCGCCGATGTCGAGCCCCCAGAAGCACAGCAACCTAGTCCGCTCGCAAGCTCAAAAGGAGTAAGGATGGGTTTGGCTTGACTTGTGGGTCCAGGCGGTGGGAGACTCTAGCCTTTTGCTCCATCGAAGAGTTGCAAACTTACTGCTTGATCTCAACTGTATAGAGCTGTGCATGAACGATCCAGCTTGTGATCATAGTAGTGGCATGCAACAGCTCTACCAGCATCCAATGCCGTGAATTCTACATTGCACGACTATCAGATTACAGCATGAAAAATCACCCTGCGTTCCAAGGGATCCCATGACGAAGCTGCAGCAGCTTCCCACCATCGCAGAGCACCTGATGAGCCTGCCAGGACTGGATCAGGGCTCTAGTGACTAAAGTGGGCAGAAGGCTCGCGGCGCTTGCAGCCGTTCTTGCTGCAGAACTCCAGGAGTGGATCCCAGGCAGTGGCTTCCAACCTTTCTCCAGCAGCTTGGCTTGGCTTCTTCCCTCCTAACCGTTTCCATCTCTGTTGTTCAGTCAGGGAGCATCAGGGGCTGAAGGGAATTGTCTCGAGGATGATGCAAGAGCTGCTGGCTGCAGGCCCACAGGTACCAGCCAGAGGCGGCGAGAGTTTCATTGCCATGATGTGACAAGAGTCACTCACAAGCTTGCCTGCACTCCTCTGCAGGAGCCGCCAACCCAGGCATTCCACCTGCAGGTCACGGCCACGGGGTGCTCAGAACCCAGCACCAGGTGGGCCTTGGATCACTGGAATCACTGCTTCACCAGGTTGAGGGCGCGAGTGAATGCAATTGCATCTCAGGCACCCGTGTAGCCGTGTAGCTGGTGGGCTCGTCTCAAAACACAACAATAACATCGGCTGATTGCCCATCCATGTCATCCGCTGATAGCCCGTCAGTCTTCGCCAGCCTTACATATGTAGAGAGTACGCGGAGGCAGTGCGCAGCGAGTACCTTAGCATGGCGCTGTGTTGCACTCCATCCATGTGAGTGTCAAGCATCAAGCCATGAGACAACCGTTTGTTCTGGTTTCAGCGACTGTGGTGGTTCTTCTGCCCGGAGCATCCTCTGAACACTCCTATTTTGATGCATGCACTTGCTGGGATGGCGTTCGTCGCCTGCCACCGGGACCGAGCGATATCGTTGACGAAGACATTGAAGAGGAAGTCAATTTGGCAGTTTCTGGTGCAAAGTGTGCCGTCGGGTCCCTGGATTTCCTGCTTGCTTGTTCCGAGACGCTCCAATCTTAAGGGCATGATTTTGAGGCTTCGTCAATAGTACAAATGTCTGCTGTGCTGCTGATGTATCTCGACCCGTGCCTTGCAAAGTACAATGCAATAGAGAAGTCGCTCCGCGTGTCGGAGCGGTTGGAGTTGCTTCTCCGCTCAAGGTCTATTCAGACTGTGCAGATTCAGCGCTACCACCCTTTGCTTGCAAGCTCGGATGCAAAACGGCAGCAAATAGAGGAGAGTGAGCGCCTCGTCTTCAAGAGGCGCGCGCCTACAAACCCGTGGAATCAAAGCGTGGCCTGTTTGTTAGCTGGCTTCCCACCCACCGATATGAAGTTCTGGAAGCTTGTTCGCAGGACATGGGTTAAGCACTGCAGCATTGCCAAGATCTTCTTTTCGTTGGGTCCAGAGCTGATGAGGCCAGAATACGTTTCTGAGGATTTGGTGAACCTCAGGGACCACTTTCCAGAGATTGCAACCGAATCGGTACGCTGGGCAAAAAACATGAAAGGTCAAAAGACTTTGCTGATACAGGTCACTTGGTACATGATATTGTATGCAGCACAGCACATTGATGCGGATTGGTATTGCCGGCTGGAAATGGATAGTATCTTTGTGGTGGAGAATTTGCTCAGGTATATCCAGAAGCACCGCTTGCATCCTGATGACCAGTCGTACTTCTTGGGCCGCGTGTATTTCTTCTGGATGTTTGATTTGGGGTACTTTGCAGATGTTGGTTTCTGCCTTCCTCGAGGTGCTCTCTTCCGCTTGGCACAGGTTCTGTCCACGGCACCCATGGCGAACGTTCGCGGAGCAAGTTTCGAGACCGGCTTTTGGGACGAGTGCGCTCTGGTGGATGACGGCTTTGACGACGTTCCCATCAGCTTCTTGGGTCATATTCATCCCGTTCAAGGGCTTGCTGTTGAGTTTCGTAAGGCAACAACTGAATCGTGTACTTATGCCAGTCGGAGATGTAAGGCTTGTGCTTGCAGAAAGCAGGCATCCAGCTGCATGACAGGATGCTGTACGCCAAGCAGGGCGGTCAATTCTTCCAAGCTCAAGCACCGTGCGCTGAAGACTTCGATAACGTTCAAGAAGCCCACGAGTTTGGCCTAGCTCCGCAACATGTCGGAAAGTACGCGTGGGCCCTTGCTGGAGGTTTAGGGAGCAATCTGGTCCGAGGGTTGCTGTCTGAGCTGCCGAACCAAAACGCAGCAGCAGGCAAGTTGATTGACCGCAAGTTCCTGATCTCGCATCTGGCTGATCCACATGAGATGATCTTCATACATCCCTACAAAAACTTTACCCGACTGAGGGCAGTTTACAGAGCCATCTACCACAGTGGCACTGGATGCTCTCAAGTGCCCGGACTACAAGCAATACGTCGAATGGGCCCCAGAAGACAAGATGCAACTGCACATCCTCCGACTCCTGTCGCTTCCCCGCCTCCATCTCCACCTCTGCTTCATCATCTCACCCTTATCACCACCACCTCGGGTCTGCCATGCCAGTTGCACGTTTCAGAGCAAGACGCGAGCACAAACCTGAATTGGATTCTGGTCGTTCAGGAGTCGGCAAGCATTTCGGCTCCTAGTGACCTGGCTGTGTGACTTGACTGCACTTCGCTGCCGGGGTACAGCTGGTCAGAGGCGATTGTATTCTCAGTTCAGGTCAGAGAGCATCGACGAGGCCAACGCAGTCTGAGAATTGGGAAGGGGTGGAACCTCAATTTACCTTCGTTGGTGACCCCAGGTGCTTGACGGCCTTGCAAAACCCGCCACCCCCGCTTGCTTCCTGTACCAGGAGGATGGCGCCGCGTTGGAGCCTCTCGGCCACATTCTACCTCGCAGCCTTCCCTTCCATGCTCATTCGGTTCTGCATGCGACTGAACCCTTGCACACCTGAAACTTTCGATCATCGCATGAGGCAGTGGACCTACATCGGCAGCTGCAGTACAGACGAACGTGGTGAGGCAGGTGATTGTCGCAGCCGCGGCACCTTTCAATCGCAGAGGTTAGGCATAGAAGAGCATCCCAGCCCAGTGTTGCGCCTTGCGTTTCAAAAAGCTGGAGGCCTTGCCTTCGACATCCAAGGTCGCAACGCTTGGCATGGGTTCGTTTCGGGTTTACAACCGAGATTCGCGTGATGTGTGGAATTTTCGGGCCAGCATTTGTTCCATGTTGCCGGACACGTTAGAGAGTGATTCAGAATTCTAGCGGGTTAGGCCTGCATCACGTGTCTGAGCCATCTCAAGAGATGCCAGGCTGTGACATCTTTCATCATCCAGAACCTCCCGCTCGACTTCAACCAGCAACAGGCCCCACAATGCACAAGTAAGAAATTCGTGCAAGCGCATGCTGAGCATGCCCCTATATTGATCTGACAAGGGCGGCCACAGCGCACGAAGTTTCGACAGTTCCATGCGACCTGAGAGGTCATGGATTTCATCGACGGCAGCATGCCCAGAAGCAGGAGATCTAGCTCGATAGAAGCTGTCTGTTCAAAGCAACCCCAGTCGGAGATGATTGGGGATTTCGGCCCGTGAGTTGGTTGTAAAAGATGGCTACTTCTGCCACTCATGCGAGAAGAGGATGTGTTTTCTGTGCTTCACACTTTTCGCGGATCATCGCCAGCTCAGGTTTCGGGTACCGGGATCTCTATGAAGCTTGGTGAGCACGAAAGTGAGAGACAAAGCCAAGCGCATCGGAGAGCATCAATCTGAGGATGTGCTACTGTGGTTCCCAGCCAAGAAATCCAGCCGACGTCAAACATCCAGCGCCTTCATCAACTTCCGCAACTTGGAGACTATCGCAGGCTGAGACATTTGTAGATGAACCGCGATTTGCTGCGTATTTTCTGCCTTTCCTCCAGTGTACTATCGTTGCTTCTCTGTGACTGTAAGCATGGAGCATAAACGATCCGTTGTGTGCTCAAGCTGATGGACGTCTTAGGAGCTGTGAGGCTTTTTCAGGGTGCGGTTTCGAGTAATTTCTACGGGCTTGGCTGCCCTTTCTACTGTTCCTCCTCCTCAACTGCCCTCTTGCTCCTCTGCTTTCTCTGGTTGGACTTTGTGTGGGCGCTGCAGGCACCCTCCTGGTGCATTCAGGCTTGGATTTTGGAATCTGCCTGCCTCTCCGGGACCCTCGCTGTCCCAGCCTGACGCCGCTCCCGGCTCCAGGCCTACTCACATGCAAGGCAGTCCTGATCACTTGACTCAGGTAAGCATCCAGGTGGGCTCTTGCGAGGTCACTGTTTCGGGGCCTGTGCCCCTCGTCGTGGTCCCTCTCATCAGTCCCCACGCCCCTCGGTGAGTGCCTACTCCCCTTGCAACCCATTGCAGGCCCAAGGGCCCTTTTCCCCCAGCACCTGCCCTTCGGACCCCTCCCACGTTCCCTGGAGCCGAGGCCGCTAAGACCTTAAATCACTGTCCCTGCCGCAGAGGACCACTTGCAGGGCCGCGCGCCCCCGGTGTTCGGTTCAGTCACCCGACAGGACCTTGCATCTTCTTTGCCTCCTTGCCCTGGCTGGAGCGGGCAGCAACGCTGACTGCTTTTGCAAATCTTTCGGGAATCGAACGACTCAAGCGTGCCTGGCAGAGGCTGGTGCTTGGGCACGCCTGGTGCTGCAGGGAGTGATTGGTACCCCAGCTGCTTCGAAGCAGCTCAACATTCCCTCCCGCTATTACGCCGTGTTGGGCGGTGAAGGTGTGCGCCCGGCTTTGTATCGGCCTTTCAAGGAGTACACCCGGCCCCTGAGACCCATTGAAACCTCTCGGCTATATCGCACGTTCCCCTCTGGGTTGGAGGCGCAGGTTTACTGTGCTGGTGCACACGTGGAATGGCCGCTGCCGGCAGAGTAGAAAGTGACCCAAATACTGGGTCCTGGATCCAGGTCAAGGCTCGAGCACGGCAGAGGGCTCCGGCACCAACTCGGGGGCCGAGGAGTCGAAAGACACCAGAAGCTCGAACGACCAGCTTGGCGTGGACACGTGTGTCCCGGCAGTGAGGCGCGGTGAGGGACCTTGCCTTTGCATGGTTGACGGAAAAGCCTCATACGCACCACCGCGCGTAACCTAAGGGCGTTTTGCTGGCGATTGTCTCTGCTGCCCTAATTACTTTGGGACAGGACTGCTGCGCATCGGTGAAGCGCTAGCGGCCACCCGCCGCGACCTGTTTTTGCCGCGCGACGCGGCCCCGGGCACGACTCAAAGCGCCAAAAACCAAGGGAAGAGCTGCGAAGCATCAGGCCTCACACATAGATCCACCTGACATTGTCGCGCTACTTGACCTCGCTTTTGAAGACGCGAGGCCTGGTGAGAGACTTTGGCCGATGTCTTCGGGTGCTCTCTGCAGGCGCTTTAAGCAGCTACAAGCCCGTTTTGGGCTGGTCGGCAACGACGGTGTGCCCCACACTTCGACCTCTCCTCGTTTCGACCTGGAGGGGCTACTTGGATGCTGCACTGCACTGAGAACCCAGATCTGGTTAGACGACGTGGCCGGTGGATGAGCATGCGTGTCATGGAGATCTATTTCCAGGATACCTGCCATCTCTGTCAACAGATCAGCGCGATCTTCTACCTGAAGTGGCCTCCTGTATGCCGACCCTTCTTCGGCACGCATGCAGGCGTGGTACTATTTGCTTACAGACCCAACGAGCTGACAGCTGGAGCACGGATGTGGTGGTTTTTCTTACACTGGAAAGCTTTTACACTAGGCACTGGCATGGGAAATATGGTCTGTACAATCTTTGGTTGTGTAAAGACTGGGCTTGGCGCCTAGTCTTTGCACAGCCTTTTCTGAAAGAGAAGTGGTTGCGATGATGCTTGTGACTGTAAGCATGGAGCATAAACGCTCAAGCTGCCCTCCCACCCGCCCAGTGCCGTTGGGTCTGTACAATCTTTGGTTGTGTAAAAGATTGGGCTTGGCGCCTAGTCTTTTCACAGCCTTTTCTTTTGGTGGCTTGTGGTTTTCCACCGACAGCAAAGCTGCCGTCGGCACACTACCCTGCGGATGCCATAACGAAAAGTGGTTGCGATCATGCTTAGTTAGTTGTGTTTGCATCCCGTCCTCTTTCCTTGTGCCTCACTGTCTGTCGTGAGTACGTTCCATTGCTCTTTCTATTGTTCAATGTTTCGTTCTGTCTTTCCTTCTTTCGCTTGCTTCTCTTTTTCTTTCTCTGACTGGGTATGACTGTGTCTCACTTGTTCTTTCCTTGCTGGTTATCTTTCTGTATGTTCCTCTGTTCCGCTTATTCTTGCTGCAGCAAAATTCCCGTGCCGCAATGGCCTTGCAGCAAGCCCGGGAAAGCATGTAAAGAACTAGGTTCACGATGTACGTTGGAAACTTTCGACTGCTTGGAGAACCGACTTAGCCACACTTATTTAACTATGATATCAGCTTTGAGCGAAGGTAGTCCAGAGCTTGCGGTAATCTTCCGCACACAGCCCGGGGCTCAGACTGATCAAAGAGGTGCACATGGTAACAAATACTTGGACATCCATGGAACTTCCTCGACACTACTGAAGGGCGCATTTCGGCATGTGTGAGGTTCCACAACTCCAAGATAACGGATGGCGAGTCTTGTCCAATTTGGATTGATGTTCAGTCCAAGCTTGATCGTAGGAGGAAGGTCCATGGCTCGTTGACAATGGCGGTACAATGGGCAAAGCATGCAGCCGAGATATTCGTATTGCATTCGTACGCTTTCGTTGCAGCAAAAGGTACTCAGAATTTTTCGGAGCTGAGGACACGAAGCTGAACATCTGTCCGGCCATCGTGCAGGGCTTCACAGCACCACGTCTGCAGCAACTGAAACCAAAGCTAAGAAACACCATGCTCACACAGAAGACCTCCCTCTTCCCTTGCATTGACGGAAAAGTTTACAAGCTGGGAATTCAGGTTCAATCGCCGCTTTGCAGTGCACAAGCTCAGGGTTGACACAACTGTTGGACGACATGTTAGGGCTGTTAGGGAGGCATGCTCCGCTTCATAGTCATTGCTCATAAAGTACATGAGATTTCTATCCCGAGGAAAACTTCGTCAAGTTTTGGCACCTGACCCAGAAGGCTGGGACTTAACAACCTGCAGACATACCTTATGGCAGTGGATTTTCGTTTCCTCATCTCAACCGGGGGGACGAGAACCACCGCACCTTGCAAAAGGAAAGTGCTTCTGTAGGACCCCCACAGTGGGAGCATCTGCTGTCCGTACTTTGCATCCGACCAGATAGAGAAGGCGGGAGTGTTTCGGCTTGGTGTCTGCATGTTGCCATGGAGCTAAAGAGCTTTTCCGTCTGAAGTCCCACATCGGGGGATTTCATGAGCTTGAGCACTAGGCCCAGATAAGTCAGGCTTCCTTCCAGTGGAAGCACCGTCTGTGTAAATTGGTGACAGGTAGCCGAAGATATTTGGAGCCGAGCACGGGCAATGCTCGACACCTCCGGTCAAACGCGAGGATCGCAAGAATAAGAGGGGTTTTCAAGCTGTCCGTTTGCTGCCTTGACGAAGCTCAGTGCACAGAATGCAGAAACTGGCAAGGTGCATTTCAGGATACTCTGGGAAGATCCAGATTCTGCGTGTGTGCACTAACCTACTTGCAACTCTCTCCGCATGTCGTGTTGTTGTATACTGTTTGTTGTGTGCCGGTGCCCATGCGTCCTGGACCGGCCGTGGGAAAGTAATGAAGCATGGACATTGCAACAGGAAACTGCAGGAAGATGAGGCTTTTTTCAACACCATGTCTGGCTGGCCTGGATCACAACAGGAAGTCTCTAATGCTCAGGCACGCTTTCCTGCCCTCTGCTTTCTTTTGACTGACAACTCAGCAAAGCTGTCCCTCGTAAGACAATCCGACACCCCTGAGCCAAGCGACGCCAAGAGCTCTCACCCCCATTCCCTTTGCCGTGGCATGAAATCGAAGGATCAGCGGCTGTCTTCTTCAGCATTAACCAACACGTTGCAGTGAATTTTTACACAGATCCTGTGCGGGCAGTGCTCGTCTGGATGGCTCTGGTAGGCGGATAAGTTCTCAAGCTCACCGTTTTCTCCTGCCGCCAATCGTGGCGGCACCGAAAGACTGGCATTGAGTCTCACATGTCGACTCTTGCCTTAGATGCCTCGTGTCCCTTCCGCCACGTTTGATATCTTGAAATTGCCCTAGTAAAGCCCGAAGCTGTCCCTCATACCAATCCATTTGTCGCCTTCTGAGGAGTCGCTACAGAGTGTCAGCCTGAGGGGCGGAGTAGTCCGGGAGCAGATGGCAGGTCGTACCGGCAAGGCCTTTGTAAGTCGGAGGTGAGTGCAGCCACTCTGTCCACAACCGTGCCTGATTGGTCACGCTGTCGAAGTCTTCAGGGAGATGTCATGAAAGTGATGAGCTTGTGTGTAGGTTGACGTGTCAGCTCTTGCGAGGTGGTCTGCGACCACCCTCGTCATCCGAAATCTTCCTGACGTCTTGGCCAGTCAAGAGGAGGCGATGTGTGCACAACTGTCAGAGTTGTTTGCACAGTTACTTCACCAGGTGGTCTGTTGGCTCGATGAGGTCGGACATGGTAACTTGAAAGCACCAGGCAATGTCTTGCGGACGGCACACACAGGAAGCATAGCGCTGAGGACGAGGCTACGACTTCCTCCTCTACGTGCCGAAGAAGACGCTGCTAGCTCCAATTGCGTACCCGAAGCAATCGTCCCGCACACCACAGTCTTCGTGGGGCCTGCAGTGGAGCATGAAGGGCAGGGGAGATTGCACACGACTTCACAGGCGGTTGGTTGCGGAGTCGGAGATAAGTCTTTGGACCACGCGACTGAGGAACCCGGTCGTTTCCCAGGTTGCCAGTGGTGCTTACGTGTTTGTGGCCTGGCTTGCATCAGTAGGGGTTGGGTTCAGGCAGGGCAGGCCAGTGTGGCGCTGCAAGGACAGTAGGCTCCAGCATGTCAACGTAGATAGTGCCTTCCTACCACTAAACCTCGAGAGCTTTGGAGAGGCTTGTGACAGCTCGGCAGGTCAACTACCGGAGTCCGCACCTGGCACAGGCCTTCGTGCTACTGCTACTCGAGATGGTCGCATAACCAACACGGGTTCAGCATAGCAATCCGTGCAAAGTAGTCAATCGATGCTTTGGCTGCCCATCTCGAAACCGACCCCGTCACGGGCTTGTGATTTTCTTTGACAAGCAGTGACAAGCAGAGAAAATACATTGAGAACGAGAGGGCGAGAGAGACAGAGACAAGAGAGATAGGGGAAATACACATGGTTGGGGGTTGCAACAGAGCCGGGCGCTGCCTCATCGTTGGTTTTTCACACAGAGACTGCGAGACCGGTGCGCCTGCGGGTGCGGGGGGTGCGTGAGCGCTCCTTTGGCCGAGTGCAAGCAAACAAGAGAGATAGATAGAGAAAGAGAAACCTTCAGAGAAATCTGGCAGGATTGCTTCCATGCTCTTCAGCACAAAGCAGTCGACAACGGCACGACCAAGGCAAGCTGAAACCTGAAGTGGGAGCGGCTGCAGTCCGAGATCCTTTAAAGCCGGGCAGCATGGTTGTACTGACGGCTTGTAAATGCGACTCTACCTGTCGGCGAGGTGGTCCTGAACGTGGTGATTTCGAAGCTCCAGGGCAAGCAGGCATAGATCCTTGCCGGATGCTTTCATCGGCAAGCTGCATCGCTAAGAGCCCTCGGGCATTCGGCATTTGCTGAGAGCACAGACAAGTCCTGCCCAGGCAGCAATAGCTTTCTTACACGGCAATGCTTTTTCGAGTACCAATACAAACAATGCCCCGGCCTACACCGCGGCTCTGTGTAGTTTTCGTGACGCATCCGCGTCTTTTTTGCAGCTCACCATTCCCCAGTTGCAGTCGATTTGTCCGACTTTGCCGATGTTAGCATTCTGTGGTTCCGGAAACCTCAGGACAATGCGAGCGGCCCGGACCCAGGCACCCACCCATGTTGCACCAAAATCTAATTTTCGCATTTTTGCACCGGAATGTAATTTTCGTGCGGCTCGTTTCCACTCCATGAGCTTGCAGAGTATTCTTCAACCGTCGCAAACCCCAGCATCAACCGAAAGAGTTCCAAATGCGACTGCAAGAGCTCACCGACGGTAATTCGCCACGTTTCCGAGAGGCTGAGGCTACCTCCAGGGTGCAATGGCTGTTCCTGTTTCGTTCGTGGGGGTCCGGGTGGGCCTCCAGGCGCTGAGCGAGCGCTTCAAAGACCTGGCCAAGAGCGGCAGGCCGAGCGATGGAAGCCCGCATTGTGGAAGGGACAGCCAAATCCTGTGGACTCCGCGACCCACAGTTGACCCTGTTTCAGCTCGGTCTTGCAATGATCTTGCAAGGCTGGTGCCTCTTGTGGATGTGCCTCGCTCGCTTTATCGTGCAGGCATGCACCCCTTTCAGATAAGCTTTGCTGTCCGAACGGATGATGTGTCGTCCGTTTTCTCGAGTTCTAAGGACCGGACAAGCGAGCAGCTCGAGATCCAGAAGACGCAGGTAGTCACGGCAGTCACGAGTCACGGGACTTGCGAGCGGGTCGGAGTGAGAGCGGGCCTGGGGCCAGGGATCACAGCGGCCCAGTTCCTGGATGTACCAGCCGGCAGCTGAGACGGGGACGCGATTCCTCGAAACCTCCTACCCCCCATGATGTCCGAAGAGCCTTCTCTGGTCTCTGTGTGGTTCAGAACCCTCCGAAACTTCTTGGACGATGGCAGGAACCGTAAGTAAAGAGCCTCAGCCTTGCCGTCTGGTCTAGTAAGGGCTCGAAGCTCAAAACTCTCGTCCCAGGTAGCCACTCCTTGGACTTGCGATGGCCAAGTGGTGCACCAGGCCGAGACCTGAAATCCCGCTGAACCAATAGATTTGAGTTCAGGCTTTCGGGGGCAGCTTCTCTGGCTGCTGTGTTTTGAGGCTTAGCTCTCGCAGCCTCCAGCCGCCCTGGCAGTTGTCGGCTGCTTTTTCGGGTGAGGTCCTCAGCCACATAGCCGCTGCAATTTAAAGCGGCGAACGGTTTCAAAGAATCCTGTTCTCAGGCCAGTTATAGAAATTCAAACCCGTATCACAGGCCATGAAACTTGCTTGGTGTTGAGACGTTGGTTTGGCTCTCCTGTTTTGATGTTTCGTGGCTTCTGGCCACCATTCGGCCATGAATAATGAAGCAAAATGTTCGGCGTTGCGATGTCTTGCTCATCCATAGACGTGGAAACGGACTCAGTCCCATGATGGCCTTCTTGTCCCAGGTCTTGGTCCTCCAGCCCATTTTTACCGCATGCAAGATGAGTAGGCCGTGATCCCTGTGCACCTTCCTAGTTTGGATATGATCAAGAAAACATAGCGTCGTGATCTGGAGCTTGCAAGGGCAGGGAGGAGGTGACTTTGAGAGTGCGTTGCGGTCATTTAGGACTGTTGCATTTGCACTATGCAGTATTGGAGGTGGAGTCCTGGAGACGTGAGCAGCCTGCACTGGGTTTTGGAATCCGAGTGCAAGGATGCAGTGCTTCTTGTGACCTAGTGTACCAAGCGGCCTTCTTCGCTTGGGCGACAAATCGCCGGAGGAAGACTCAGTGTGAGTTCGTGCCCTCTTGTAGCTTGGAGAGCATCGGCCTGTCCTCAGCCTAGATCTTGCATGCTGTTGCGCTGAATTGGGGCATGACTTCGCCGGCCGGAATTGTTTATTATTCTCCGTCGCAGGGGGAAGCTTCCGTCTCCATGTGCAGGCTGGACAGGTGGCACGGAATGTGAACGCCTTTCGCTAGATGTCAGGCTTCTGCACTGCAGTCCGAACGCCGCCGGCCACTCGCATCGGAAGTCCGAGTTTGTTTCGGCCTTTGGTGCCGATACAGCCTGCGCACTGCAATCGCGGACACCCTGACTGGGTTGGAGCTTCTTGCGGAGAACTCCACAGCATGTTCCCCAACGTTCGATGACACACATTTCAGACAAGCAGCGATCGAATCACGACATGGCCGTTGTGTGGAGTTCCGGGGGAAGCCTGCCCAGAGTGACTCATCAATTCAAGACGAGGCCAAGATTGCATCATTAGGAGCATACCTTCGAGTCTGTGGGAGCGAAAACGCATACAGCGTCCAACTGCCAAGGCAAATCATCGAGCAACTTGTGTTTCTGGGCATTGTGCTCCAAGTGCTGGCTGCTTGTTGAACCGAAGAACAGGCGTGCAGAAGCACGCAGGAGATGTCACAGCCTGTACCAACGAGAGACTGCCATCGCTGCATCCTTTTCGAAATCGGCAGTTCTCTGCAGCTTGCGCATCTTTGGAAGTGAAATCTCCGCGCATTCTCATGTTTGAACTGCCGCACCACCCTGACCCATGGCTTGTTGTAGAACTTGTATGTCGTGAACACCATTGCAAAATCCCTAAACGAGCCGTGGAACGTCGAAATTTGAACGGCCTCTCCGAAGCCCACGTATCCTGATCATGGCCAAGGCCAGCACCTCTCAATCTTGCGCAGCACGTAGCCTTTGTTCGTGGCTGATGGTTCAAGCCAGCCTTAAGTCATAGCTAAAGAGGAGCTGCGGCAGTTGCGAGAGATGTTGGTTCACTTTGTGCCAGCTTTCAGCTCGTGTGCGCGCCTCTCCCGTTCTCCCAGTCGCCGTTTCCTGAAAGTAAACCGAGCTTGATGCGTGCTACCAGTACTTAGTACTTGTTCGTAGCAATGGTCGTAATGTAGCGTGCCGTCTGCTGAAGATCTTCGTGGGGGAAGGCATTATTTTTGCGGATGTCAGCACTGAAGAAAGCTACGTCGCAGAGCACAGATAATTCCGGAAACGGCCGCGCTTCGCGCTTCCTTTCGATTTCACAACTGCAGAAGGGGGCTCCGCTCAGCTCCTGCGGGGGAGCTCCACAGGTCGGTCCGCATCTTGCACTGGGTGCCCTCCAAAGCTATGCCAAAAGCAACATGAAGAGAAAGGCAGAATTAGAATGAACGGTAGCCGTGCCTCTGTGGCTCTGATCGTCTGCGCCTGGAGCTCCCCTCTGCGGATCCTTGTGCTACGTGAAATTTCTTCATGCTGTGAACTGGAAGCCTACAGCGCATCCTAGCTCCCGAATTCGATAGGGCGAAGCTGTGCCCCAGAAAGTGCATCAGCCACCACTGCCTACAGCTGGTAGCCTAGCTTTTTCAGGGCTGTTGCGCTGACATGTGCTTTGCAGGGGCAATGTACCCTGGTTCACATCAGGGCTGCTGCCAGGGATCTGTCGCTAAAGAACTCAGTCTATGTCAAACTTGCACTGCATGGTAAAACTGCATTACGACGAGGTGCCTCGGAACACTGCCACATATTATACCAATGTCTAGTCCCTTGTAGAAGGAGCAAAGCTTTGATTGGCAGTTTGCATCTGTATGCTGCACCCCTACACGTTTCCGGGAAAGCCCATGCCGGGCCACGAACTGATTATGCATTGCAGCAGCGACCCTGGTTCATCGCAGAATGCGGGCATCTTCTCTCTTGCAAACCACTGGCAGTGGCGTGTCATGGAAGCGACACCAAGGTGGCTAGCCGACTAGGCAAATGACAACCAAACGCCAAAACCATGGCAGCCAAAGTGGTTTCCAAGGGCTTACAATCTCATGGCCCGGAACATCTCCTGCACTCGCAAGCTTTTGCCGAGTGGATCCTTGCTGCTGGTCCACTGTCGTAACATCAGTATGGGAATTGAAAGTTAGCTGTCGTCACAGTCGTCAGACGCGCAGGCAGCCTTCCTGTGATGCCACTGAGTACAGCAGAGGCAATGATCACTGTAGCAATGCTGCTCAGATTGTGTCGCCTCAGCTTCCACATGCAAAACTCAATGTGACAGAAAGAGATTTGGAGAGTGCAGGAGCTTCTGCAGTAATCGTTGCAGGGCTACGTCTGCAGGCTGAAGGTTCCAGGCATTTGATGTTTCTTCGCCTCATTTCTGATAATCGCATGTGAGTTCCTCTAGCGCCGAATGCTGGTTTTACGGATGCCTGGGGCGGGGAACACCATACTGCCATAGACTAGAGCTTGGATTCTGTCAAGCTCCCAAATGAGCGTCAGATGTTTTCGGGGTTGAATTCGGAGGACATCATACCAGGTTGCACAATTGCGCAAGGCTAAGCCGCTCCAGTGTGTTACAAGCTATTCTTCTTACCCTCTGGTTGCCACTCTTGGATTGTTTTCTAGGTGTCCATACAAGAACGTCGTCCAGCACGTCCACTGGGGTGTTGAGCAGGCCTCTGCAGAGATTTGTCTTGATACCAGTAGTACTTGGTAGCAATGATTTTCGAGCAAAACATGAGCTTCCTGGAGCTGCAAAGTGCCCTCTAGGAGCGGCTTCGGCAGAATTGGGTACGGTTCAAGAATGCGCTGTCCGGATCCAGCACGGGTGCAAACTGGCTCAGGCCCTCAACTTCGTCGCTGGAGCTACAAAGGTCATCCATCCCCTGCAGTCTACCATAGAACCGCAACATGTGCAACGAACCGTCCGAGATGTCCCGCTATCGCCATCCGATCTTTGCTCCCCCAAGTCATTAGACCTTGGCGCAAAACTATGGAGCCCAAAATCCCGAACTGCAGAGGCTAGGTACTAAGATGATTGCCACCCGGCCTGAAAGCCCGAACATTGGGATCTGCCAGGGCGATTTCGGAGACCTCAGCCGTCCACGAATCGTCTGAGCCTTGAAGCTTGCGTGGGTGATGGGATCGAAAGTAAATAGACAGTTAAAGGGTCAAGGATATTGGGAATTCGCAGTATGATTTTTTCGTCCTTTGAGGATGAACTGCTTAACGGTCAACGGTTTCAAGGCTTTCGGGCTCCAGGGCTTTAGGGTTTAGCACGAAAGGTTTTCGGGTTCGGCTTTATTTGCATGGAATGTGAGGCTTAGCAGAATCTGAGATGCGTTCAGAATGAGCAGTAGAACCTGGATGTAGGGGAAGCACAGAATTAGGAAGCATGGCCCGAGGAGCCACACCAGTTCGCAGCACTTCGGACAGTCCGGCTTTTCGGAAAGCGCCATGGTGCCCGAAAGAAAACACTTGCAAAGCTGCGAACGCTTTATGGTTGTGGCTATGCTGTTGCAGCCAGCAGTGGGGCACATGCAGGATTGCCAATGTAACTTCACAGACAGAAGTTGGCAAGCGAAAATGGATGGCATGATCCATCACATCAGCAACTTGCGCGCTTTCCTTTGTTTGATTTCGATCACGATCCGGAGACAGAATTTATCCGAAATCATGCATGTTCGAAGGACGCATTGACAACGGCATGCACGCCGGAGCAGGTGGCAGAGATTGCAGTCTGCAGCTTGCAGATCACATACGCAACACATCGCAAACATAGATCTGGATCATCGAAATCCGGTCTGTTGCAAATGATTCGTCACTGGACCGCTGCAGTGTGCTCGGAGATGGAAGAGCAGAGGCTGATTTGTGGAAGTCTCACTTGGATGGGGAGCTCCAGCGGTGGAATGCAGCAAAGGCTCAGGCGAGCGAGGGTGTGAAGAAATCCAAAGCTGAAGGTCGAAATCATCTTAGGATATTTTCGAAGTATATATTTTTTCTAGGATTATGTTGGAAAAATAGTACGAATGGTTGGGGGATATAAATGTCGTTTGCCAATTAAGAATTCTGATACTCTAAGATTCCGGCCACGGAAGATAAAGAATGCTGTATACATAAAACAATCTATTTATAGAACTCAAGATTTATTCAGGATTTGATTTACTCGACCAGAGTTCTTTTTAGAATTCTAATTCTATAAGACTTCTGATTTAAAATTACGATTATTTGATCGATGTAAAAGTCTAGTATAAACTTTAAGTTAGATGAAGCTAGGAACGCGGAAATTTAGGATTTTATTTTGTATTATAGTTTTTTAAAATTTTGTAAGACTAGGCGCGCGCTATTAGTATATGATTGTATACTAGAATTCAATGTCTAGAAGGTTCTGATTATTTTCAATCGGCCGTTCTATACGTTTAAGATTGCTCTAAGAGAGGTCTGATTTTATTCCTAGTATCATCTTACTAATCTAGTTCTAAAGTCCTTAGAATCCTCACTCCACAAAATTTGGACCGGAAAACTCCGTGATAAATGAGTTGATGAGTCCGCTAGAGTCTTCTAGAGGAGTGCGCGCGGTGTTGTGTGTGTAGTGTGCGTGTTGTGTTGTGTGATGTGGGTATTCTGTGTGTTGTATGTAAGGGGGGTTTTGTACGTGTTTGTGCCCAAAATTGGGTTGTATATATTTAACCGCGGTAGTGAAAGTTGTGTGTTGTATGTTATGGGTTATTATGTATGTTTGGGCGGTCTCCGAGTAGTCTTCTATGGGTTAAATGCGCACCATCTCTTAGAGTCCTTTAGAGGTAGTGTTTTGTTTCGTTTAGAATTTTTTTACGGGGGGGGGGGGGGGAATTTCGAAACATGTGCCCCATTTCCTCTAGAATCTTCTCCGAGTGGCGTTTAGGGTTTTTGTAAGCGGGGGGCTTGTGTGTTGTGCGTATTGTGCGTGTCGGGTAAGGGTCTGACTAAGATGCAACAATAATATAAATACAATAGCAAATAAGAAAACATCAATAATATAAGAAGATACATATTAATAGACTAATTACTGATAGAATGTTTTGGCTCTGGCCTGCTGCTCTTCGATAGCAATAGAGAGCCGCTTCGGGCTCCGGCCGCTGCTTTGGAGGCGGGGGGTCTGGTTTAGGTAGCTTTAGGAAAGGAGGAAGTTAAGGACGCTAATTTTGAGGGTGTAGAGGGTCTTGGAGGGCAAAACAGCTGTCCTTTGCGGGGGGTTCTGGAAAGGAAATAAAAGACGCCAATTTTGAGGGTATAGAAGGCCTTGAAGGGCAAAACAGCTGTCCTTTGGGGGGGGGGGGTTTCTGGAAAGGAAGCAAAGGACGCTAATTTTGGCGGTATAGAGGGCCTTGGCGGGCAAAATAGCTGTCCTTTGGACGGGGGGTAAGGGACGCCAATTTTGGTGGTACAGAGGGCCTTGGAGGGCATTCTTCGTTCCTTCCTTTGAATAAACAGTAGGATTTGAAATAAGGGTCGTCAGATACTGAGAGCGCTTTTTTTTCAAAGGTCCGGGTGCCACGCCATATTTATGGATGCCTGCTTCATTCTTCGCTCGCAGCCTGTGACTTGCATGCCTTGTTTGCTGCTGTTTGCTTCAGAGGGCGGGGGGGTGTCAAATTTCCCAAAAAGGGCAAGCAACAAACAGTTTGAGAGAGCGTCAGTGGCCAAAAGTTATGATATTGTGCGTTCGTTGCATTTACGAGCCATGGAGGTTGTTGAGCCGCCGTCTAAAACACGGCCGAGGTTTCAGCATACGCTCTTGGAAGAATATCTTCTACCATTGCCAGCAGCAGATGAAGACGATCCCCTGGATGTTTTGAGGACTAGGATCTTCCGTTGGGCCAAAGACAGGGGTCGAAAACTTGGCGATTTCCGATCGCCCCAATGGACGTCCAGAGGCTATGTCTTGGTTGGGAAGTGTGTAAAGCATACCGATTGCCATGCAGGCAAGGGCCGTCACTTTAAGTTCCATGGTGGCCAGGCAGAGAATCTGCGAACCTACATTCTTTCGGTTTGGACCAGTGGCACATGCTCGGGAGAAGATCGTGTGCTACGTCCAACAGTGGCTTGTGGTACTGGTCCGACTCACCAGGACCGCGAGGATGTTCTGCAGATTGCCGACCAGTTGTTAGCACGCAACGTGCCCTGCACCCCTACCAATGTGTCGGGCTAGCTGAAACGCTTGATTGAGTCAAAGTACATCGCTGCTATCTTGCGACAGCGAAGGCGATTATTTGGAAGGAACGCGTCGCAGTGGGTAGCCAGCATTCCTGAGTACGAGGCTTGTGTTGCAAGCAGCAACGACTACGAAGCAGATCTTCGTGTTGCGCGATATGAAATCCGCCCAGAGGTGCGGTGGGTCCTGCTGCTGCGTCCGTTTTGGGAGAAGCTACAGGAACTTCTTCCAGATCCCCTTCTGGATGTGGCGATCTGGCTTGACTTGGTAGGTTTTGCCTTTTGGGTTTGGTTCATCGGTTTCTGTTGCCAGTCGTCGAGCAGGCTTGGGCTGCCACAAATGATAGTGCAGAGATGCCTGGGAGGAAGGCGGGGCTGTGCAAGATGCAGGGAGTATATTCTTTTGTAAGTTTGAGATCAAAGTCAGTGTGGCCTCATGGATAAGCCGTCAACTTCATAATCCACCGGTCGCACTTTCAATTCTCAATACCCCCATACCTGCCCGGGCATCTTGTAGTTCCTCCTATACGAGCCCTGTGCCCTAATGGACTAGGCGTCAGATTCATAAACGCAGGTGGCGAAGGTCGTTCTGGCCACTTATCCTGGCAATGTGGTCGGGCAACGAAGACAACGAGGCAGCGATCCGGTTCGAAGCAGTTTGCCCATGTTCACAAGCCAAGAGTTTTGCCACAAATGCAAGGTTTATGGGGTTAAGGAGGGGATTTGCGGGCGGAAGCAAAAAGCAAAGGATATCGCTTAAGTGCTTTGAGACCTGCTAAGCTCGAAAAACTAATGTCCTTTGGCCGGTTTCGGAGATCGAATCTACGGACGGCTTTTTTGGGGTTTCTGCAGCACTTGCAGGCGTACCAGGAGGTCGTGGACGTTTTTCGCGAAGAGCTTCACAGACGTGGCATGGTGCCACCNGCAGCACTTGCAGGCGTACCAGGAGGTCGTGGACGTTTTTCGCGAAGAGCTTCACAGACGTGGCATGGTGCCACCGAAGCAGCTGCACACAGACTGGTTTCCAGGCTTTCCAGCAATCGTTCGAGCCAGCCTACCAGGCTGCCGACTGCGGCAAGGGATTGAGCATGCCAGACGTGCCATAAGGCGCAACCACAGCAGTGGTACTGCGCAGGCACGTGGCGCGCCGAGACGCCGAAGCAGGGCTGCTCGGGGACGTGGACATGGGGGCGGCGGGCGAGGGCGTGGTGTGGCGGCTGAGCAGCCGCTCCCCATTGAGCAGGGCCCAGAACGTGCTATTCCGCCTCACCTGACTTCGCGCCCCATTGGCGTTTTCCTCNGAAGTCCGCACCCACATGGATCTCATCCAGGCGCTCAGGCGAACTGTGCGGATTTGGTCCCAGCCACTGACGGACGAGCTTGCCAAGTGCGACAAGGGTGTGAGGACCGGGGCCCAAAAATTTGGTTAGCGCCGCTTCCGGGTGACTGTTGTCAAAAAATTCATGCCCCCAGTTTCTATTAGGACTTTGATGGCAACTCCTGGCGGGCTTCATTTGCAACGACCACAGACGCCGGACCCTTGGATGTTGGCTGTCGGTCAGACGATTCGACGGCCGGGAGGGTTGCAAACCTACTTTCTCAGCATTCACACCATTGCTACCAAGAGCAAAATCCGTCAAGGCATTTCAATTTAGCGCTTGGACATGGCCAACAAGATATTTTTGGCCATGGCGGTGGGCAAGCCAGTGGCAGTGCCTCCGGGGCACGCGCGCAAATTGTATGACCTCCTGGCTCAACAGACTGAGGCGCACCTGTTGCAAAAGTGGCAGGCCGAGGNAGTGCCTCCGGGGCACGCGCGCAAATTGTATGACCTCCTGGCTCAACAGACTGAGGCGCACCTGTTGCAAAAGTGGCAGGCCGAGGGCTTCGTTTTGGAGGCCGCGGGCGAGCCCCCCCCGCATGAGTCTCAAAGCCCTGCGCCAGGTGTCCTTTCTGAAATGAAGCCTTTTTGTGCTGTGCTCTACGGTCGAACTTTATGTTAAGGCATCATTCAAGATACAGTGCAAGCGTTGGGTAAGAAAACAAGTCAGTGAGCTCAGAGATCACTCATTTTCTTAGCTTGCTCTTCCATGCGAATGTGGCTCTCCGAAGTCCGGTGCCCACTCATTTTCCTAGCACTTTCTTAGCAGAAGCTACAGGGATTTGGAGCAACTGGGGTCTGGGTGGTGCAAATCCATGTGGAAAAGGGTGCTCAGTATCTACAAAGAGGAGCAGAAATTCCTCTGTTTGCAGCAGAGAACCTGTAGTTCAGTTGGTAGAGCACCCGCTCCTAACCCTAAGGTGCGTAGCTCGGATCCCGGAGGTGTCTTTGCAAAGCTGTCGATTCTTTGTATCTCCAACTCGTTTTTCTCACTGTTGGCACTTGGATGCTCTGCGGGAATGGATGGAGTCTGATCTGGACGTTATCATGCTTGGCACATGGATGCTCTGCGGGAATGGATGGAGTCTGATCTGGACGTTATCATGCTTGGCACATGGATGCTCTGCGGGAATGGATGGAGTCTGATCTGGACGTTATCATGCTTGGCACATGGATGCTCTGCGGAAATGGATGGAGTCTGATCTGGACGTTATCATGGGTGGCACATGGATGCTCTGCGGAAATGGATGGAGTCTGATCTGGACGTTATCATGCTTGGCACATGGATGCTCTGCGGGAGTGGATGGAGTCTGATCTGGACGTTATCATGGGTGGCACATGGATGCTCTGCGGGAATGGACGGAGTCTGATCTGGACGTTATCATGGTTGGCACATGGATGCTCTGCGGGAATGGATGGAGTCTGATCTGGACGTTATCATGGTTGGCACATGGATGCTCTGCGGGAATGGATGGAGTCTGATCTGAACGTTATCATGCTTGGCACATGGATGCTCTGCGGGAATGGATGGAGTCTGATCTGGACGTTATCATGGGTGGCACATGGATGCTCTGCGGGAATGGATGGAGTCTGATCTGGACGTTATCATGCTTGGAACATGGATGCTCTGCGGGAGTGGATGGAGTCTGATCTGGACGTTATCATGGGTGGCACATGGATGCTCTGCGGGAATGGACGGAGTCTGATCTGGACGTTATCATGGTTGGCACATGGANCACATGGATGCTCTGCGGGAATGGACGGAGTCTGATCTGGACGTTATCATGGTTGGCACATGGATGCTCTGCGGGAATGGATGGAGTCTGATCTGGACGTTATCATGGTTGGCACATGGGTGCTCTGCGGGAATGGATGGAGTCTGATCTGGACGTTATCATGCTTGGCACATGGATGCTCTGCGGAAATGGATGGAGTCGGATCTGGACGTTATTATGGTTGGCACATGGATGCTCTGCGGAAATGGATGGAGTTTGCTCTGGTTGTTAGGCACCCGAACAGCAATCTGTTCTTCTATTTTTATCGTATGACTTTTCCAACTTAAACTGTAGGCAAGTCGGGCATAGCGCAGTGGTCTATCGAATGCCCTCATACCTCTCTCCTGTTGGGTTCAAACCTCAACCAGGTGTTGAGATTTTTTGGGTGGTTTATTTCTAGGCCGGCCGGAGTCTCATTTCTGGTTTAATAAATTTCTTATCACAAGGCTAGGCCGTAGGGACATCAATAATACAAAGCTCCAATTTTCATATCGGATTTCTTTGTTGCCCTTTAGAGGTCTGGAATAGATTTTGCTTGGTGGCCATTCCAAATGCAGAGCCTCGTCATTCTCACTGTACCTGTTGGCTTTTCGCTTGGCGAGGAGCTTGCGTGCATTGCTTCGCAGCTTTGGAAATCCTGCAAATCCGCAGTTGGCCTTGCCAGCCCGTGCTGGCTGTGAGACCAGGCCCTCGGGTGGACAACGATTCCGAGGAGGACGCTGAGCCGGCAGCTCGCAGACGACGTCTGGCCTGAGTGCTTCAGACTTTTGGTGCTGGTCTAGGGTTCGGGGCCGGAGTTTGGGGGTTAAGGCTTAGGGTCTTAGGGTTTAGGGCTTAGGTGGTTCGGCCGCCCCGACGCAGAATGTCATCTTTTTTCTTGAAGCGATGGACGAAGCTGCAAAAGTACTGTGAACTCTAAGCGTTTCCGCGGTATTCCGGTACTGTCATCTCTCTCAGCATGTCGCATTTCGCCCAAAATGAGGCTTATAATAACCCATGCCAGGAATCATAGACTGCGATGAGGACCAGCCGGCCGCAGAAGAGCTCCTCCAGGAGCCCATTATAGCTCTGAACCTCTTCCAGATTTCTTGTCAGTCTCAGCACCGCTAAAAGCACCACCCCCAAAGCTTCAAACCCCCATGCTGTCTCTTGATTTTGACTCGGCTGCAAAACAGGAGCTTCCCCCTGCACCCAAACGTGCACGGTTCAACTCTCTGCTGGCCGGCCCACCACGCCCTGGTGCTGCGGTGTCCTTGGGTTCTTTCGGCTCACTTGCAAGCGCAAAACCTGTGATGTGGAATGCCAGCATGTCTGGGCATGTGTGCAGGCAGCAGCTGACACTGACGAGAAAGAGGCCTCATGTTTGTACGCCTGAACCCGTTGGTTGCTCGTGCCTTTTCGCGCAGGCAGCAGCTGACCCCGAGAAGCTCGACTTAGCACTCCCCGAGGCAAGCACGCAGCTTATTCAGTTTGTGATGTGGAATGCCACTACATGTGGACATGTGTGCAGGCAGCAGCTCACACTGACGAGAAAGAGGCCTGATGTTTGTACGCCTGAACCCGTTGGTTGCTCGTGCCTTTTCGCACAGACAGCAGCTGACCCCCAGAAGCTCGCCTCAGCACTCCCGGAGGCAAGCGCAAGCATCTCTTTATCTATCTATATCTATCTGTCTATCTATCTATTTATTAATCTATCTATCGAGTCCCACCCTAAATGACGTGGACCTTCTTATATCGCAAAACAAGCCCATTTCAGTTCAGTTCAGTTCGGGAGGATATATAATCCACAGCCCGCACCTCGGTTGCAGGACAGAGGCTCATTGGGACTTTTACCAGTTCTGTTTGAAATCCCCGTCGCCTCGAGTATGCTGGGATTTCTAACCAAGAATTTAGCTAGCTTAGCTCAGCCTTCATTCTCAATAAGTGGCTAACCCTGCAAACTTCAACTATAAATTTTGTATTCCGTCACTTGCCTTGTCCTCATGCGCGCAGGGCGCTCAGTCCATTTGGTACGATCCGGTGCCGAAACCTGCGGTGTCTGCTCAGGCGCAGCCTTTTAATAGTGGGCTTGCTGCAATAGTGGGAAGCCTATTTATTTCATGCCGGTTCGTGCTGGAGACGTGCAGTTCAGTGCTGAGGCGATACTTGCGTAAGAAATACAGCAGTTCAGCTTAGTCGAACTCGTTGCACAAACACGGACCAGACCAGACGTTTGGATTTGAAGCCTGTTGCAGTTTTGAACTTTTCTCAAGCAGCCCTCGCTGTGCACTTAGCCTTGTACGAGTCGGACAAGTTCGCAGGACGCTGCTTTTTGTCGTGAGCTTTTAAGGCCTAAGCTTGCGCCTTCAACCCTAAACCTTATACAGTGTAGGCCCTAATGCCTCAACCCGAAAACCTGACGCCGAAACTCTAAACCCTCAGCAGTGAGCAGTATTTCGAGGACTGAAGTGATGGACCTCGCGCCCTGCGCGATTCAGGTCTGGTCCGCTACGTTCTTTCTGAGGGAGACGGTGATGTGAAATATGCAGTTCCAGGGCCGTTGGACCGAATTTTTCAACGTTATCTTGGCTGCGTGGGGCTTCCATCGGCGGAGACCGCATGAAGCATGTCCACTTCTGGCGTTTGCTGCGGATGTCGTCTCCACGTTCCTGTGCCTTTGCTTTCTCACAACAAGCTTGGCTTGGTGTTTTCTCATTTATTCGTTTTGGTTTTTATTTCTGTTGCATGTACCTTTGCTCATGAGGCATGGAGACTTCAACCGCGATGGCATCATCGATCTCGAAGCTGTCCTGCGCCGTGCCGACTTGGCTCCCATTCGTCTTGTGGGTGCGTTGGTTCTTTGAGGTAAGAGCAGAGAAGGCATGGGGGGATTGCACAGAGCAAACTGTAGAGACACTGTTCGTGTCGCTTCCCCTCTGTCTTGGTCTGCTACACGACTTTTCACTACACGCGCGACAACATGGAGTCCTCGCGACTCTTTGGGATCAGTTACATGATCTTCTAGACGACTTCCATTTGTGCTTGCAGGGCTTAGCAGTCAGACACCGCCAGCGTCAACAGAACGCCACTCCGGCTTGCAGTCCTTGACTTGACACTCTCCGTGTGCCTACTGACAAAATATAGACAGCTCCCTTCGTGCAGTTTCCGTCCAAGTCCGCAGAACAGTTTCCGACACGCAAGTCTCTTTCAGAAGAATACCCCAGCCCAAGAAAGCCGTAGCCGTCTAAAGCTTCTTTCTGCGAAGCATGTATGGACATTTAGAGGCATAATACCCCAATATGTTTTGTGTAGTTCTTTGGAAGCCTCCAGGCCACTGGGATGTGAAGTTCGTGGGTTTCAACTTGTGGGGCTCTAGAGTCCTCTTCGGTGCTTGGCGGGCCGGCTGGGTTGTTCAGGGCGGTATGTTTCTATATAGACATATGAGCATAATGACAAGCACATAGCTCGCATAATACCCAAATATGTTTCGTGCAGTTCTTTGGAAGGCTCCAGACCACTGGGTTGTGCAGTTCGTGGGTTTCTGCTTGTGGGGCTCTACAGTCCTCTTCGGTGCTTCGCAGGCCGGGGGGTTGTTCAGGGCGGTATGATTCTATGTGAACATATGAGCATAAACACAAACACAGAGGTCTAGTCCATAGACATAGTACATGGATATATAGATTCAAATACCCAAATGCACATACGTGTGACATGAGTAAGACACAGACACAGATAGATTTAGATATGGTGATTTTTTGGCAGAGAGAAGTGGACATGGATATACATACCCAGGCTGTTGTGAGTT